>CM067374.1:91263221-91562897 GCA_034401795.1 Chaetoderma sp. LZ-2023a | reverse complement strand
CACGACACGACGATGTTTGACCAGGAGTGTTTATGATATCAAACTGTCTAGCAAGCCCATGCTCTAACCTTAGCCAACCAATGCAAAGCAAATCGGTTCATTCAATAAATGCTCGATCACAGTTTCGTCCAACATTAGTAGAAAAATGAAAGAGGAATGTAGGCCTGCCCATCAGCGGTGCCATCACATCATAATGGATCAGTAGCTACTACTACTACTACTACTACTACTACTACTACTACTACTACTACTACTACTACTACTACTACTACTACTACTACTACTGCCGCTGCTGCTGCTACTGCTGCTGCCACTACTACTACTACTACTACTACTACCCCCCCCCACCCTCCTCCCCCTCCTCCTCCTCCTCAGCCTACTGCTTCTGCTGCTGCTGGTGCTACCACCACCACTACAACTACTACTACTACTACTACTACTACTACTACTACTACTACTACTACTACTACTACTACTACTACTACCACTACCACCACCACCACCACAACCACCACTACTACCACTACTACTACTACTACTACTACTACTACTACTACTAATACTAATACCGATACCGCTACCACTACCAATACTTCCAGGTGCCGCAGAATTGCCACGGTTCAAACCCCACTCCGGTCGAAAATTAAAAAGGTAAAAATTACATTCCAGATGATGAATGAGCTACATCCTAGTGCCAGTGCGTCGTCAATGACAAGCTTCAGAGAACTAATGGTTGACAATAATAAAGACTACATACTTGCCAGCTGCCTCATGACATACCAGGAAGGATCTAGAAAATGCAATGTAAAGATATATGGAATGTACACCATCAATTACTGGCTATTCCTGTCTGTGGTTGTGAGATGGTTGGTTGAAAGCTAGACTGGTGAAAGAGGATTTTTGTCCTTGGGATGCTGGTCTAGTGGTAGAACACTCGGCTACCAAACGCTAGATACAAGGTGCCGTAGAATTGCCATGGTTCGAACCCCGCTCAGGTTTCAAATTGAAAATGGTAAAAATTACATTCCAGATGATGAATGAGCTATATCCGAGTGCCTGTGTTCGCATAACTAATTCTTGACAATAATCAAAATCTACTACAACTCAAGCCGCGGCTTCTAGAAGCTGCTAAAACTACGGCTGCTGCTGCTGCTAGTGCGCGTGTGTCAAAATTATGTTGAATATTTTGAATCTAAGTTCAATGAAAGCTGGTGCTTCCGCCAGATTCCAGCTAAACTGCTTTCAAAATATTTAACAGCTCGCGTATATCATGACTGTAGAAGGGATATACAGGAGTGTCAGGTTAAAGTTGGTAAAACACGAAAATCTTTCTGATTTTGATGGCTGTTATATTCTTGGGTATCGGTCTCTATCCTTAATTAGTGTGGACTGGGATCTACTTTCCGTAGGAATTTGATGTCCAAAGTGAGATAGTGGTTGATTTCACTTCATTAGGGGGTGAAATGAAGACAAATTTTAGGTGGTTTTTTCGACACCCTGTAGGGTACAAAAAAATCCTAAATGGCAGCCATCGCTCATGGATACTACAGAGAATGGCATATCTCTGGAACCACATGACCAATTTCAATGATGTTAGAGTCCGGTTTATGGTTTTCAAATTTGTCCGATCATTTGGAACTAGTTTCAGGTCGACAGGCGGTCAAGGTCATGACAAGGTCAAAGTCAACTTAATTTTTGGCCTCTCGCTGCAGAAATATGAGTATCTCTGGAGTTAATTGATCAATTTGTATGACGTTAACCTCTATTGTTGGGTTTTCAAACATGCCCGATCATTTGGAATGGGTTTTATCTCGATAAGGGGTCCAGGTTACAGAGCAAGGTCAAGTTTACAACCAATTTTGGACTCTCGGTGGAGAAAATGAACACCTCTTGAGTTAATTGATCAATTTGCATGGTGTTAGACTACTGTAGGGATTTCAGACATGCCTCATTATTTGCAATTTGCTTCACGTCGATAGGAAGTCAATGTCATGCAGCAAGGTCAAGGTCATAATAATAATCTCTGTCAATAATTATCTGAAACATATTCCAAATAGTCAGGCATGTCTGAAATCCTACAATAAAGTCTAACATGTATATCGGAAGAGGCACTTTAATACTCACCACATTATTATCTCGTTCAGTTTCCTGATTTCATCACGTCCAGTCAAGTCAAATCGAAGTACTTGTGCTCAAAACGATCCAGATTATACATAGAAATCAAACATTCTGAAACACGTGTGTGAGTCGTGTGTAAAAGGGACTCTAAAAACCTTGTTGATATAAACACATAAACAGATATGTGATATATGCAAAACGCTTGGCAGACCTAGGGGGAGCTAATTTGAGACCCCCTATCAGATTATCTTTCTAGTTTACCCCGGCCTGAGCTAGGAAAAATTAGATATCATTCAGATTGTCGTAAGAAAATTGTAAATAAGCCACAGGAAAGGCGTTCAAGAGACGAGTTGAATATCATCTCATGAATGTTCTTGCCTGTTTCATCTTTAAGTATGATGCAGTACTGGAAGAAATATCTCCTGATGTGCCTCTCCGGAAAAAGTGCGAGCAACTCAAATTCAGCCTTCACCAGAGGAGTGAGTACGTTACAGACATCTACGATGACTTGGCATCGAATTATACGAATCAGATAGAATCTAAGATTATTGGTATTGATGCTGGGGAGCTGGCCCGATTCTTGACAAACTACATGAAACAAGTTCAGTGTCTACCGTCTGGGCGACTGGGATGCGTATCTGGCTGCACTGGACGCTCAGATCCAGTACTTCTTCGCTTATGACCTGTACCACTACGCACGCCTTATGCCTATCCACCTGGCCCAAATGAACCAGCTTGAAAACGATGACCGGACAACTTCTGTGTAAAAAAGTCTGACTTGCCCTTCACAACACGCTTTACAGATCAGGCTCTTGAACAGAAGATCAATGAGTTGAAAGGGGTTGGGCATCTTGTGGGTATTATGCAAGATGATGTCTCACTTGACCGTGTTATCACCACATTGTCCCACGTCACCTCTATCGTCAGTGATTGGCTGTATGGATTTCCCCCATTTTTCTCAGCTGCCTCACCTCTTCAGGTGAACATTGCCAGCTTTCTGGCGATATCGCCCTACGATCAAGCTGGAATACGCTGAAGCTGATGGATTCCATCCTGATCCACTGTGAAGGTAACCCCTTTGTTGTGGGGACACCACTAAAGAGCCTTGTGTCATCGGCGTTGACTCTGGAAGATTTCAAGGAGGACATACTCAGTCGGAATGAGAAGGGACTGGACGGCTATAGAACGTTTGCTCAGAATTGTCTTGTACCTGCTGCACCCATGTCTGTGTGGGACACAATGAAGAAGATGAAGCTCGAGACCTTGAATACATGCATGGCGAAGACTCGTGTGAGTGTAGGAGAAATGGTCAGCAAGCTCCGAGAAGAAAGACAGCTCCTTGCCCGCTTCCTCGTCATTCAACAGGAACATCCAGAGCTAGTTCCTCGCCTGTCTGCAACCATTGGCGATTACGAGATGGCGGTAACACTGCGGTCAATCTTTGCCTCAGATGAATCACTCCTTATCCCAACACACAAAGCATCCATCATACAAGCTGTTGAGGAGGCAAAGCCCATTCCGACTGAGACTCAGACATCTCCACAAGAATCAACAATCCAGGCACCAGCACATGATGATAAACACAATGACCATCTCAGCATTCTCATCAATGACACCGTTGAACCCAATGACTGTGTTATTATCATTGACAGCATGGCTGTTATTAAATTAAGAGAAAAATATCCTCAACTTCAATGAAGCATTTATTAAGAGAATCACAGGAATGGTGAAGCCGTATGATGAGGGGCGTATTATGTTTGACCCCTATGACATCACTCAATCACTGAAACAAAAGACGATGGCGAAGCAATCCATGACGAGATGACAATCGCTAAGGTTACTCTTAAAGAGCTACTTCCTTCCTCCAGGATAAAGGCGATCCTCTCCAACACATTTGGTGATGCTGTACTGGAGGCATACAAAGGATCAATGAAGGAGGTGGTGGTTGTGAAAGGTATCATAGTTCAGATCAATCACCCCCACTCTTTAGCAAAGTCCATGTCTACTCATTATTATAAGGAAGCAGTCACTATGATTCCTCTGCATGGAATCGATGCCCTCCATGACTTCACTCCGAGGGATATAGATGTATGATCGCCTGACACTGACGCACTGATCTTGTTGCTGGACCTTGTGGCTCATGTGCGACTAGGTACGCTCACCAACCTCAGGTTCCTAACTGGGCACTTAAAGGCAACAAATATCAATCGATCAACGATTGGTCAAGAGAAGTGTCAAGGTCTGATTGGTTTCCATAACTTCACTGGGGCAGATTGGGGTGGGAAATTTGTTGGAGTCTCAAAGAGGAGTTGGATCGCCTCGTGTCTGTTCTTGCTCAATGATGACCCCATCATCTCTTCCTTCAAACCTTTGGGTGATGGTGTCCTCACAAACACTGAATTGGTGGACAGTCAGATGCCCGAAGAAGCCTATTGAGAGATTTGTGTGCTCAGTATACAGCTCTGGGGGTCCAACTAGCATACCAACTTTGTGATGGGAACCGTTCAGGTCCAGAAAACACTGTTATCCCATATCTTACGTACGAACTTTGTGTCTATGAGGGACAAAAGCTATACAACACCTCCCCCATGCCTACCGCCGCTAGAGGAGAATGGATGGGTGCTTGACAGGGAGTATGTCCCAGCCTGGTGTCTCTACAAACCAGCACTAGTCGCTGTCTTAGAGCTGATCAAATGTGGTTGCCAGACATCTTGTAAGGGTCACTGCTCATGCAAGAAGAACAACCTCCCATATACTATGCTCTGCAAATGTTACAGAAGTGATTGCAGCAACCTTCCTGACTACAGGATGATGGAAGATAAAGACGACGATGTATGATTGTTGCACGAACATCAAAGAAGACTGTTTGGGGATTGTGTGCCTCTAATTCACTTCTTACTAAGTATTCCTAGTGACATGCTTCATGATAGATACGCTGTACATGTATGCTTCAATAATCTACCACTTAAAATTGCATTACAGCTTACATTTCATCTTATTCAATGTGCTGCCTAGGTATGTGTATCTCCTTTTTGGTGTACGTCAGGTTACTTGACATAGATACATGCGCTTCAGTTCTCTAACTGCAGCATTATTTGCATCGCGATTGGCTTATTACTTGTCGACCTAAAACCTATTCCAAAAGATCAGCCACATTTGAAAAACATAAAAAAGACTCTAACTTTATTGAAATTGGTGAAGTAGTTCTAGAGATATGGCATTTACCCTGTAGTTTCTATGCGCGACGTCGGCCGTTTTGTTTATTGGTCCCTACAGGGGTCACGGGTGTCGAAAAAAATTGTTACCTAAAATTTGTCTTCGTTTCACACCATAATGAAGTGAAATCAACCACTATCTCACTTTGGGCATCCAATTCCTACGGGACTGTAATCGGGCTCTGGAGACAAACACTGTCACTGATAGTGATCTGGCACTGTTTGGTTAATCAGCATCGTTAATCACGTCAGGCCCACCAGGAACTGTACTGGATACATAAAGTGTTAGTGTCCGGCTCAAAGACTAGTATAATAAGACATTGACTAGTATAAGTCTCTCCCTCCCACCCTCCACCCCCCCCCCCATCTCCCTTCTCCCCCTCTCTACCTCTCCCCTCTCTCAACATGAAAACAAAATGAATAAAATAAAGAATAAAAGCGTAAATAATTTCTTAATTACCCTATGCCATGAAATGTAAATAATGTGTAGGCCTAACTCACATGTGTTTGTTATAATAATATTTTTGTTAAATAAATAAAATAATAATAATAATAATAATAATAATAATAATAATAAATAATAATAATAATAATTATAATTATTATTATTATTTATTATTATTATTATTATTATTATTATTATTATTATTATTATTATTATTATTATTATTATTATTATTATTATTTGTTCTACCTTAAAGCTGCAAAGACAACCATAAGATATGAACTGGACAGAAATGAGAAGTTCATCAATGTTCGAGCAACACGGCACATCCATGGTGGTCCAAGCATGATAGGAAATACAGCTAGCCACACCAAACCTGCGATACATACTACAAAATCAGAAATACATAAACTAAGAATAGCACAGAAAACTGGAGACTTGTATCGTTTATAGTAGATCAGGTATGCAAGAAGAAGAGAGTTTGCAATGCTTCCAGAAGAATAAATAATAGAAAGTATAATTTTCAATTGATTAAGTGGAGTCGATTTGAATGTTTCAATGTAACTTATCATAAACGGATCAATGTTATCCCGATTTTGGGTAGAAATATCTGTGACATTGTCTACGATAGGTTCCAACAAAAGTGTGTTCGTAAATAAAATATTTTTGCGGTACTCATGACGAGACATTGTCCTGGTGACGTCTACTGCTTCGTACACACATTCATAACTTAGTGGGAACTGTCCATAGCAGTTTATATTCCACCTCCAGGGTAATGGTCGGTGTTCGTGTACACGCTACATTCCAGTTGAGGAATTGCAATGACGATTTTGCAAAATTATTAATAAATGATGATATAGGCGTGCTGAATGCTTATTCTATCTTCTATTCTGCCGCTGTATCCATTGCTTCAAATTAAAACTATATGGCACTGAACCGCTCTATCTAACAGTGTCTAAAATCTCCACGATGTTTCACCCAGTGAATGAGAACAAGTTTAAAATTGTATTTATCGTATAATCTGCCTGTATATGAATACGTTTCTGACTCAGAGAGGTGCTTCGCTGGTGAGCGCGTTAAAAACCCGTCCAGGCCACAAATAGTATTTATTTACGTGTATGCCTATTTCTAACGGTAACGAGCTTGTCTGAAGCATCTTTGTTGCTGGATATTGCCGTCATTGTTCCTTTGATGTGACAATGATATGCTTTGCCGTTAACCCCTTTTGTGTCAACAGCGCCTCAAAGCGCTCGATATATGATGGTGTTCCGTATTCTCGCGGTAGTTACGACAATAGACATCGCAATAAAATAAAATAATCTTCCGTGTTTGAAATGTTGCTGGGATTTGAATGGCTGACCTATTTTCCAAAATGTTCATAAAATAGAATCCAATTTTTTGCAGAGGAAAGTTTTTATATCACCTCGGGAAAACACCAGTGTAGGTGGTCGTATTACAGAGAGGCTGACCATATTCTCGCGGTAAACAAAGAACATTATCTACCGTGGACCAGCGTAGTTAAAACACAGATAAACTATCAGAAATGCTTTCCAGGTTAACAGTCCTCTACAAAACGCTATTATTTATCTGTCAAAATCTTGATTCTATCATGCTGTATGCAGTAGGCCCTGGTTTATTTGTAAGATGTGTGATTGGGGAACCCCCTGAAATTATTGCATGATAATGTGTCATGAGGTAGCGACTTTCCTAGACTATTATAAATGGCGATCCTTATTTTGTCCATGCACTTTAATCGTCCAACAGTCAGCTGACGTAAATAAATTAGCAGACGATGTATTCAGGGTTGGGTTTTGGACAGTCCAAAACTAACTTTGAGCAGACATTGTCCAAAACCTGTCTAAAACCTGTCTTAAATGGTTTAAACCAGTCCAAAACTGTCCAAAATTGTCCAAAACTGTCCAAAACTATGTTGGACATATCACCATACTCTTATGCATCATAATCCTATTAAAAAATAACAAGAAATCAGAGATTGCATCAAAAGCACTATATTAAACAAATCCATTTATTATATGAGTTATTATTACATTTTTATCAAATACATACAATTAAAACTTAAAAGGCTTAATTAGGTTTAATTAGTAGTCCAAATCAGACAGCCCTCTCAACATCCTGTAGCAAAACACTAGCTTTGACGCTTTCTCTACTCCAAGCCTATTACGGATTTTAGTGTGGATATAGCTAAAATTGCTAAAAATTCTCTCAATCGATGCTGATGATGCTGGTGCTTCAAGCAGCTGAATAGCCATATCAATAAAATCACCTGGCACACCTAGTGTTTTCAAGGCCTTCCACCATGTCACTGAAGGCACTTGAACTGCAGCATCACAGAAATATGATGCAGGAAATGGGCTGCTTTTAGCCTGGTATGCAATAAATGTTGCTATAAAGCTAGGGTTCTTAGCTATTATCCAATTGTTCACTTCTTCAAACTGTTTTGCTACCAGCATCTCGCCCTGAAACTTTGGATGTAATGTGTATGCGACAAGATGCTCTGGCAGGATTGCCTTGCTGAAACGTGCTAACAGAGTTTTCTTGTGTGGTTCTAGCAGAGTGTTGTTTAGTAATTCAAGCCAAACATGGCATGCATCGGCTAGTGTTGATGTGTCACTCTGACATGTGTCAATTGCTATTGAAATTGGCCGAAGTTGTTCGGCTAAGTCTCTTGCATTTCTAAACAGGTTAAAGTCCATTATCTTCTTGACAATAGAATTATCTATTTCTCCTTCATGGTCTTGTACAATTTTCATGAAATGTGGACGGTTGTGAATGAAGGAGTCAATACACACGAGTTGACTCTTCCATCTAGTGTCACAAGGAAGCTGTGGCTTAACACTACCAATACATTCCGAGAGCCAGGATAGTGGCTTGTGGTGATTCCTGAAATATTTTTGAATCTCAACTACATGCTTAATTAGCGTATCCGGTGTTATGTCTTGCCCTAGTAAGTTTAGCCAGTGTGCAGAACAGCCATAGACAATAAGATCATTGTCATCAGCCTTCAAACCATCACGCATTTTTTCCATGTTCTTTGCATTATCTGTGACAATGCTCTTAACTGTACAGTTGTATTTTGTCTTAGCATATTGTATTGTCTCTTGACACTTCACCTTACAGTTTTCAGCACTTTTAGTCATAGAACCAGTGTCAAAGCTGTTTAGGAAGAAGCTCTTTCCTTCTACTTGCAAGCAGGATGCTATGATAGGTTCATTGTGAATGTTACTCCACCCATCCTCCACTAATGTTGCTGTCTTGCCATCAAGAATCACCTTCATATCCTCTGTCACCTGATCATGCACAGCATCTAGAAGCTTTCCACCAATCAGTTTACGTGAAGGGGGTTTATATCCTGGGCGTAGCATACTAACAACTTTTATGAACTGCGGATGTTCAGCCATTGAAAATGGAAGGTTACAAGCATAAAACAACCTCGCGACTTCTATATCTATTGCTGACTTCATCGCTGAGGTGGTAGTGATACAATGTCGGCTCAGATCGGGTTGAATTGAGAATTGAACTGGACAGGTTGGTGAGGGTGGTGCTGATTGTGATGGCAATTCTTCTCTTAGTCGCTTTGTGCATGGTGCAGCTGATGGTTTGTCCAGCTGAAACAAAGAAAATGGATATTACATGTGCTATATAAGCCAAATGTAGATATACACCCTACCTGGTCCAAGCCATTTGGGGACAAGATATGATAATCTTTTTAAAAATTTACATTGAAATGACTGGCATTGCAACAAAATCAGTCATTCCTATGTTGAATTTTCAAAAGTAATTAATTTTATGTCATAATTCAATACATTTAAAATTTGGAATGGATAGAGTTAAAGATAGACCACCCTTCTGTCAAATAAATGCATGTTTTTATTTATTTTCAAAACTTTGGGACTTGCTGAATATTAGTTTGACTGTTTGCATCAGTCTATCTGAAGGGTGTTAGTGTGCTATGCCAAATTGTTTTCATAATATTACTGTAGTAAAGGTATTCAGGCAAGAGTATTTCTGAAAACCCTGGGTTGCAGAAAGTATAGGGTTAAGCAGATCATTGTGTGTTATTTCTAATCTTAAGCCAGCGCCCTCACAGGCCAATTATCACACCTATACCATTGAATTGTAAAGAGGCTCAGCATGTGATTGTGGTTATCAGAGATTATCAGACCTGGCTCTATTACTAGCATGGCAAAGAGAATAATTAACTCAGGTATCTGAACTAAAGGTGAGACATCCTGTTGATAACCCCTATGCGGCCAAGACAATTACAGTGAATAGTAACCTTACCTACATTGTACATTATGACTTTTAAACACAACTTAGCACAAATTTTTGAAAATTTTTCACTGAAATGACTGGCTTAGTAAAAGCGGCAGTCATTTCACGAGTAAATTTGTTTTCCAGTCAAATTAGTTTCAAAATATTCTGCAGTTTTCCCGCATAGTGTCCTTGAAAATGATAGCTGAGGAATTCATCGGTGAAAGGGTTAAGGCATGTATTAGATATATTGGACTCCTAGCACTCCAATGTCAACAAAAAACATTTTTCAAATAAAATTAAAAGATAAACTGTTTTTTTATTTTCAACAAATTTGTCATCGCCCAACAAAATTGTTGAAAAATGAAAACCAGTTTCCTTGGTATAGTCACAATAAAATATAGAATTTTTAATTATTGACATTAGAGGGCAAGGGGTTAAGCATTAATTTTATTTACCTTCAAAATCTTGATGTCTTTGCTGATATGTGTGTCTGCACTGTCTGTATCAGCCTGTTCAACAGGACTTTCAGTAGACTTCTCATGCTTCTCATAGTGTATTTTCATCCTTGCTACCTTGTTGACAACTGTGTACTCACACTCTCTACACTTAGCCATTTGTTTGCCATTAATCTTAACTTCCAAAAAGTGCTTCCAAATTGGATCCTTAGGCCTACCACCTTTGAAATACATATTAACTATTTCAAATACCATCAACACATAAATATTCAGGACAACAGAAGAATTCAAAGATTAATGTAGCACAAGGATATCTTTTTACTAATTGTCTAATTGATATCTAGCATTAACTGAGGATAGATGAAAACATGAAGAATCTAATTTATATTCTATCAGCTTAATGCCTTAATCCCAAATTTGCATAAGATCTTATGTAAACATAGCTAATGTGTGTACTGAGTAGTGCATTCTAAAATAGCCTTAGAGAGCAAGGGTCATCAGTTAATTGTTGAAACAACATCTTAGCAGACTATATTTTCTCTATGAGTTTAAGATTCTTCCATAGGCCATGAACATTTTGCAAGAAATAGATTTAGACACAGAGACAGTTCTCAATAATATAAACATCTAGCTGTACATAGGTAGTCTAATATGTTTACATTATTGATTAAATAGGGTTTCTGTGGGTTTAACACAACTGGTCGAAATATACAGAGTTAAAACATTTAAGACAAACAAAAGTTGAAAAAAATTAACCCATGGATTATAGAAAGAAGCAAATAAGACTCCTAATTTATTGAAATCATATGTGTCCTTTTAGATTATTATTATTATTATTATTATTATTATTATTATTATTATTATTATTATTATTATTATTATTATTATATAGCAATAAAGTATCCAAAAATACATGTAGATAACCATCCATCAATATGTACATGTACCTGTATGTGTCTAAATGCTATATAGTTGTTTTAAGAAAATTACATTTCAGAAAAATATTTTTTATACCAATATTTTAGGTTTTGGACAGTTTTGGACAATTTAAGGTGTCCAAAACCTATTTTGGGCGGACGGTTTAAACCATGGTTTAAACCGCGGTTTAAACCACTAGTGTCCAAAACGTGCCAACCCTGGATGTATTTAAGTTAGATAGAAGTTTTATATATTACGTTTTTGTGAGTATTTTACTCAGTAATAAGAGGGGGAATTTTTGGAAAAAAGTTGTTTGCAAACAGTAGTGAAGCGGGTCGCTGTGTGCTATTGTTATCCAAATGAGCTCGTGACCTATTTAAATACTGCGTTCTGATTGGTTGTTCTAAATGAGTGTGTAGACGCTATTGTTCTAAATGAGCGGGTAGATGCTATTGTTCTAAATGAGCAGGTAGACGCCATTGTTCAAAAGTGTATGGTACACACTATTGTTCTCAATGACTGACTACACGCTATTTTGCGCATCTGTTCGCTATTTAAATGGCACATGCGTGTTAATGCATAATTAGATTAATGTGGTTTTTTAAATAGGTTTTGACATGCATAACTATGCGTAATGATGAACATGTGCCGGCTGAATGATGAGCGTGTCTTTTAACGTATTAATTAGGTGGGCGTCCACACACCCTCATGGTTAAAAAGATATTTTGAAACTAAGTGGCTTCCTATGTCAAATTATCGAACATGACTTTTGAACAATGGCATACTGCACGAACAATAGCGGTCACATGAATTGCAGGTGACCAGCTGTGCGCTATTGTTCTCATGTCAAAATGATTAATGGGTTTTAATGTGACATTTGACCCTAGAACAATAGCATCCAGCGGCCACCTGCATGAACAATAGCTCATAGCTGGTCATTTAGAATAATATCATGCAGCGCCCACTTATGAACAACGGCGCACAGCTGGTTGGTATCTGTTGAATATTTTGAAACTAGCGTGAATTGAAACTTCCTATGTCAAATTAGTATAAAAATATATTTGCTTAAGCTACCATTGCGCCATGCTTTAGGTTTTGAAAAAACAGAAAATAACATTTTATGACTTTGTAAGTAATATGGTATTAAATTGTGACATTTGACCCTATCTCGACCAATCAGCATTTAGAACAATATCGTCTAGCGGCCACCTACATGAACAATAATAGCACACAGCCAGTCATTTAGAACAATAGCGTCCAGCGCCCACTTATGAACAATAGCGCAAAACCGACACTTATGAGCAAAAGCGGACCCCTGCATGAACAATAGAACGCATCGACCACCTGCATGAACAAAATGGGTTCTAGTTAGAATAAAAACGATATGATTTAACATAAACGCATGTATCGACCGCTACATGCTATACAATTGATTGAAGACGTTAATAGAATTGTGTTAAAATAAATAATGAGAGTTTAATGTGTAAAGAAGTTGTCAATATATAGCAAACTTATTCTCTCGATAGTTAGCTTGTTTCTTAACGCAAGTAGTGAACTATATTTGACCATGTAGCATCAGGATATCGATTTATTTACACAATTATGTATGACAAACTAAACGACCAAGAGAATGCTATTAATGTGATCTTACAGCGGGTGGCCAGCGAGGATCACATGGCATTAAACAATGACACTACACAATGCGTGTATCGGACATCATGTGAAAGCATACTTGACCATGCTCATCAAGTGCCTGTCTTCGATCAAACAGAACAACGGGTTGATGGCGTTATAATTGTGTAAATATGTCAAACTCGGGAATTCAATAATGATATGATTTCACTGGCATAATCCCACCCAGGCATAATCCCACCGGACATATTCCTACATGGGCAAAATCCCACTGGACAAAATCCCACCCAGACAAAATGCCACTAGACATAATCCCACGCGGACAGAATCACACTGGACAGAATCACACCAGGACTTCATGCCCACTCCATTAGAGACCAAATAAGATCAACTCAAAATTGTAGAGGATGCCACATTTAAGGGCGTCATATTTCGAATAATTGCCAACTTGTCAGCGATCTCAGGACTATTACATCCCTTGACTAGAAACTGTTTCTGTGTAACAGATTCCAGTTGAAGTCATTTTCAATTTAATCATCCGTTTAAACATGATTATGAGCAATTTGAGTCGGTAGTCCTACCAGCTTAACCCACAGTTGTCTCAAGAATCGAGCCAAACAATCGCCAGCGAGGGAATGAGGAGTCAGGTACCAGCCTAACTGTGGGTAACCAGATTAGCGGACTCGGGTAATAACTTTGATTACGACGAGTTACGCTAACGACCACTAGAAAGCTAATTTATATGAAGTTATTACGTTGAATTTGTGTAAACCATTTCTGTGTGCATAAATTCGGATGTCTAGGAATGCAAATTAAAGTAATCCCACTTCAAAACGAAGCATTATTAGACATAAACTTTTCACAAAATGGCCAATGTTTTATACATCAAGCTTACACGAGTCCAGACTCGCTAGGCCAAACTAAGGACTCAGGTCTGAGACTAGGATCAGGCCCAGAATCGACGCTTTAGAACATGCGCAACTAATTTCAACCAATGAACAAGTAGATAAATCATATACCGGAGATTAACACACATGCACAAGCTAAGCCATGACGTCATCAGCCCTTTATAAGGTGCTACAGTCATTAAAATCATCATTTCGTTCATTCACACAGCTCAATCAGCTCATTCATACCGCGCACCATGAGCAAACGACTCACAACACACTCTCCATTCTTGTAGGAATAGGCCTAATAGTGCGCCAACAATGCCCTATAGGCCAAGTGCCAGATTGTACGCCTAGTACTCTCTTGTGCAATTATCGCTCAGATGCTGACTGTTTCTGTGACGCCAGGCATTCCTAACACCAGCTATCAGATTTGGCTAGTGTCCCATAGCGGGTTCTACCAGTTCCTTACGCATCCATGTGGACATAGTCCAATGGCGGATTGACACCCCTTTGCACCTGTAGCAGGCTTAGCCTATTTTCCAAGTGCTTGTAACAAGCCTGTGAAACCAAGTGTGTGTGTACTGACGCCGAATACCCACAATACGGTGATGGTGGCGTCAACGCTTATGCATTACACACAAACTCTGAATTTCACAGTGGTTGAGCGTGGGTACCAATAGCAGCGAACTTAGACGAAATTTCAACACTATTCCAGCACCGCCAATGTAGTGATTTGTCTAAGTTCGTACTTGTATGTTATTATAATTCACAAAACTAGTTCCATACCAAACATCTCAAAATTTTATAAATTAGAAGTTACAGCGCCATTGCGCCGGCATCCTGCGTTGTGCCTTCCCAACAACACAGCGACCAAATACCTTATGTTTCCACACATATTGCGTGCGTCTTATGCGACGCATGTCAAGACTCTGACAAATAATCAGATATTCTCATCAAAATAACTAACTCCACAAACGCTTTACATTTTAATAATTGACACTGTTAAACTCCGCACTCATCTGCACAGTAGTGCAAAAATACAAACCTTGATTTCTTGATTTCTATATGTTTAGTTGTTTGAAATTGCACACGTTACTTAGACAATTCCAGACTATTTTATTTCATTCTCAGTCCTACAGTGCAAGTATAAGACATGCAAATTGGCCTATTGCAATTCAATCAAAGTCACGCCTGCAAGCACGAGAACTATGCTTTGCAGGACCTAGCCAAATTTGCAGTTCAAACATAGTGCTTGACACGCGTCAAGAACGCGTCCACAATAGCAAAACCTAAAGCCGCATTTGTGAAAGACTGTGACGAACTTCTTCAACTTGAACTTTGTGAACTGTGTTAAATCTTAAATGCACTAACAGCCACCGTTTTTATTCCTGATTTGATGCTATTGTTATTGCCGCCCAGTGGTTTACATCGATTGACGTCTCTATAATCTTTAGCTGCAACCTATTTTTGTTCCAAATTATCCTAGCCGCCAAATTCGGACGACGATCTCATGCTCCGCTCAACGTGAGGACATTTATTAGTGTTGTACATAGTGTTGCTCTAATATTGAGTAGGTAGGATGTCAGTCTTAGATGCCAAATTTGTGGGTGATGTCCTCAGCGCTTTGCACAGCATGAAGAAATGCAATTGCGCTGCGACACATTTTTCCACCAAAGGGTGCTCTTCACAGCTAGGCCCACCGCATCTCACTTGGAACTTCCCCTTAAACGAAAGTCGATGGCAGACTTTTAACCGGCATCTGCCTAGCTCCCGTTTAGAACAGCAACAACTGCTGCATGTCACAGACACCACGATCTATGTTTCGTCTACTAGGCATAGAGCCGCTTTGAGTAGCAGATATTACAGAAAGCTGACTTTCTCGTGCAACTGAGACTCCTCCCCACATACTTACTCTCACCAGGCATTACTTTTCCTGGCTTCCTTATGCACCTAGAAAGTTTTGGGTCAAACAACGACTCCTCTTCTTTTTCCTCCCATTAAGGATGACACTGCTGCTTAATATTGTAACAACCACTGGTGTAGTTCGGATCGCCCCGTCGGGTACCGGGCGTACCAGCCAAGCTGGGTACGCACCGCCCATCCTGGATTCGTCCCTGAACACGCCCCCCTGGGTAGAGCCATAAGCATGCATAAGCCTATGAGAGACATCGCGTTGTAAAAACGACTAAGTTCGTTAAAGCGCATAGTGCCCATGCGCACGCTTAGATGCTATTTTTGATGGAGCATGCACTTTACGACCAAGATGGGATGACGCTTTTAGTGTACCGAGATGGTACCCTGCAATCCTTTTTGATTACCTGTTCCCGCCGAATCTGGCATTGATCAAGACCAGAATTCGACGGGCTTTTTAAATCTGTAAACCATTTCCAAATCGGTTAAGAAATGGCTAAGTTATCCACAGAAAACCTGTCTTGATTGTCTTCAAGGTATTGCCGTGACGTCATAACCACGTGGATGCAAAACTTCTAGAATGTTCTAGAACGTTCGACTGCGCTATTATTAGCTACGCGCTGATTGGCTGATGCTCGGCAAATGATTGGTTGGAGCTTGCGCCTGTGGCGTCACGAGTAGTATTAAAGGAGATGCAATCCAGAGATCGAGAGCATCCTCGGCCAGGGGCCGAACAAGTTGGACCTGTACCAGCTACCATCAGCGCGACAGACAATGCGCATATTACTTTGCTTTCTGTCAGTTTTTTTCCCATAGCTAACCGTTACCCAACCCACTGCACTAAAACAATTTTGTAACTCCCTTCTTGCGGGAGCAATTTGGAACGTTCTAATTATTGTCCACGAATATCAAGATCTACTTCGGAACACGAACTTGCAGTGAGGCCTTTACAGCCTGAAGATGTGATTTTATAGATGTAGAGGCAGCGATGTTCTTTGGTGGATGACTCGCCGGATCTATCGGCCACACCAAAAAGTGGTATTTCAACCGTCCCCACACTGATGTCGTGCAGGTTCTTCTAACTTTCGACTGCAGCAAGTAAACTTTTTCCGGTGCATCTTCAGAGCTGGCTGATGTACCCAGCACTGTTAAGCTTTGTTTTGTATCTTCATCTGCATTTAACAACCTCCGCTTGTAATCGGGTTGTTATCAACTTCCATCCATACCATTGGTGTACGGGAACCTTCTTCACAGCAGTAATGCTATTGTATCTCTTACTGACTGCTCGTTAGACATTCTATATTGTGATTACAGTCCTGAGTTCGATCCACTCCCGTCATAGGCAGCTTGCAGGAATCCTGTTTGCGGGAACCAACCTACGGGAAGTTTCCAGCTTCCTGAGAATGCATCAACACATGTCAACCAATGAATGATGTATCAATTTCAGTAACACGATAGCCAAACCTAAGAATGGCTACCGAGTATTCAAGTAACTTTACTTAACATTTTAATTATTCCGTTAATTATATTTCTGGTAATTTTATTGTATCCGTATAAACGGTCCTGATGACTATAGGTACCGTAATGGTCGTAGGACCGCTAGTTATAATTTCTGTATATGTTTATAGTTATTCTCATTTTCTCTAAGGTGTTTTCACTAACCGTACCATAGTAGGTTCGTTAACCTGTACTAAGATATATAATTCTGATCATTCTCCCGCCACCAACAATTTTTACTGAGGTCGCTGTCCGTGCTATAACTCTGTTTAGCCTGGCATGCTACCGACTAAAACCTTTTCAATTCAGCTCGATAGGATAGGTTTAATATGATTAGAGACGATTTTTTCGTTAGAAAATGTGTAATATACTTTTCTCTTCAGGTAGTTGCGATAATCTAGCCCTGCACTCCGGCAAGACTCATAACTCTAAGATTTTGTCTCTCTTCATGTTCCACGCAGCCTTGTGGCATCTTAATTGTTTGGATGTCCCTACCCGAACCATGGGCTGATCTGACCCTGGGAAACTGTTGGGGTTTCCGAGCGGTGATGGCCAAGGTGTGGTGTCACATACATTCCCTCCGTATCTTCGGATACTTAGTAGTTAGCACTTTTGCCAATGTAGGAAAGCACTGCGAACACATATCTTAATTATTATTTTATTTACTGACCAATCCTCCCGCACCGCAGTGCAAAACTGGGCAGCTTGTACATAAACCTAACGATAGGTTAAACGGTTAGTTCCATAGGACCCGGTGATGGGCGAGATGCGTATCCCCACCGAATCATGTAAAGATTGTCTGGGCATGATATTTAGATCTGCCACGCCCTCATGGGAAGGACAATTACGGTGGGTATTCATCTCTCTTACCTCCACCATAACGATAGATCAGTTGCCTAAAAATTATTTTGTGAAAAGTAACCGGTGTCTTGTGACGTTTTATGTGGTTACGGAGCGAGATGTCCGGATTCTTATCCAGTTCAGAGATCTTACTAAGTAACATTTATGAGAGCTGTCTTCAGTATTGATGTCCTAGGGCATCCATTCTCAATGACAGCTGTATCTAACAGCTATGTAGACATGCGCCATTTGCGGCCTAAAATAGTTCTTGTCACTAAAAACTAAAAATAGTTAAGCAGAGCAGAAGGCCTGCATAAATAAAGCAGCAACTACTAATTCAGCATTCTAAGAATTACATAAGACGGCGACGTGGGAATCCCTCGGGAATCGTTCGTCCCGTCTTCACGTAAAACAGCACGCAACCCTATAGTCATAATCTCACTAGGTTTGGTCTTTTCTTTTCAAACATTTTGGTTGAAATATTAGAGTGCGCCCATTTTTGCCTACTATTCTTCTCCCACTTTAAGCAGTGGCGACACCTTCCTGAGACGGAGGCCCACGCGAGGCTCTTGCCTCTCGCAAGGATTCAGCGACGACGGTCCACACGAGGATAATACTCCTCACCCAAACTAGCACTGGGAGTAGTGCCCACATGAGGCACCTGACTTTTCGTCTGAGATAATCTTCTTTCCTTTCAGCTTAGAGGTATAATCACTTATATTAAGTTAATTAGGTAAGTCTCGTGTATGGGAGCCTCCCTTGCGGGGATACCTCTGCGGACCTACGAGTCTGTGTGGTACCTCTGGGAGCCCCATGTTTAAAAGTTCATCTGGCTGTCTCTATGTCTTGTATTTTCGTATGCTCCTCATTTTTATCTAGCATACTCGACAGTCTGTTTAGGTAAAAACATTGTATAGACTTATATTTTTAGGTGACCAAATCAAATCTTGTAAGTCCATAGAACACGAAATTGCTATGGACAGGCATACTGGTGACACAAACTCTTGGGATGAGACAGTTGTGTTTAACGTTCGAGACAATGGTCACACGGCCCCACCAGAACGATTCAGTTCCACCGGCCTTAGGAGCTGGTTTTTGTTACCCGTAGTGCAGTCTCGTGCAGGATCCATCACCCCGAGACTGGATGCTAACCAGCGTCATCATTTGTCATGCACTTGCGGCGCGGCGATTCGACATGATACACCGGAACGGCCTGACACTACCCTGCTAGCTACACTAGCATGCTTTCAGGGCACCATAAAGATACTTCACCAGGGCACAATCTCCTCAGTCGATTATCAGCTCTTTTTTCTTTTTTACCTCTTGGGCCGTGGTCTGGCTAAATATTTACTTACTCAACTCCGTGGTTATCATTTCTTGATTTGCCGGGTCATGTGGAATCATTTTTTAGTCGACCGCGCCATTCTCAGACAGTTGTCACATTAGACTGCTGCAGTGCCTAGACTCGAAAGCGATTCCCTAAAGGCTTTCCTCTTAGTTACACGAGTCGGAAGTGGCGTCTGAAACTCGGTAATGTTGTCCTTGGACTCCGTCAAGTCTTCCTTGATGCTATTCAAGGCGGTCTTCTGTTCTGAGGGGAGGATTCGCATATTCTGCGAATCGAGGTTGTGGCTTACTCTGCATATGTTCAATGCAGAAGCAAACCCGGGGGGGGGGGGGTGTACCTACGATTGTTCTTCCAACCAGGTGCACATGAGATCTTGAGATCGCCAGTGGATGAATACTACTGTTGGAGAGCAAGTAACACTTATACATGTACTGTAACATCCAATGTTGATCAGAAGAGACATACTGTCAGTGTCATTTACAAGATATATGCTAAATGCGCGAAGAAACATGCCTACACAATAAACGTGTACCATACCCAAAGCTCTGTCATGTTGAATGGGAAGGGTGAAGATTGCCTTATTAATAATGATTTGAATCTAATCATGTCGCTTTGCGAGAATGCCTCTATCAGTGGCGAAATCATTAGCATGAAAACATTGAATGATAATATTAAAGCAGCACTCCAGCGACTTGCAGAGATCGAGAAGACACATGTGTTTAACAAACAGGATGATGAAGACATCAACCGCTGTCAAAATACCAATGACTCGGGAGACGCCAATAGCTGTCCGATATGCCCTAGTGCTGTCACTGTTAAGTCTGACAGTATTGAGTGTTCAACGTGTATAACATGGTACCATGCTAAATGCAGATCTCACTAAAGCAGACTATAGGAAACTTACAGCAATAGATAATATCCCATACATCTGCATCATGTGTCATGCTGATCATGAGAATGATGCTGAACCCACAAATATAGTGAAGAGTCAAGCAATGCTGAATAAGAAGTATGACAAGAGTCTTTCCATGCAGATATATGGTCAGGCAGCTATCCCACCTGACTCTTGCGTAGAACCATCCACATCAAGTAGGTCTATAAATATGGATCAGGCCATACAAGAAAATGGTAATCAAACACACACAATATCCAGCTTCCCATTGAACAGAACAATAACTGGCTTGCCAGACACGCCTAGCACAATCTTCTTCGAAGCTGAGCTGGCGGTGTCAGCTATATCCATCCGCAATACACTCGAAAACAACAAGTCAGTGGGACATGCAAAGACTGATGGAGCTGTCACTATGATTCTAAAATCAGATCAGCTTTCAGATACGGCTTTACTAAACATATAATCACCTCAACTCACAGGCAATTTTTTACCAAACAAACAAGTCACTCATGTATGTATGCGTTGAATCGGTAAACCATGAATACGATACTCAAAACAAGCAGACAGCTAGTAAGACAGGTTCAGAGAAGCCAAATAATTCCACAAATACGCCTACCCTAGGTAGACCTGCAAATGTGACCAACGGTAGTCTCTCAACGAGAAGATGCAGGCGATAGATGCAGTTTTAAGGAAGGATGCTACCAGGGTTAGCTACATCTATAAATTGGAAAAAGAAATAAATGATTTAAAATCACATTTCCGGATTATGGGCATCAGAAGTGATCCGTTCACAATACCCTTTCAAGCTAGCTCACAATTTCCAGTCTAACTCACAAGCCTCTAAAAAAAACTAGTGTCGGATCAACAGCAGCGATACAGCCTGACGTGTGCGCAGGATAAGATGAAGCTAGAATTCACACATGAGCTAGCCCAAGTGAAATACGGTATTCATACGAGTATGACAGTTTAGATTCAGTCTCTAAAGGAATTAATGATATCATCTAGACTTGCCAACTGTGATAAAAGTATCCTACAGAATGTTCAGAATAGGACCTCTACACGATGGCAACACGATGCAAGAGATCGACATAATGGTTTGTACAGTTACCAGGATATATATCCTGAAGGATATCGGCACCATGATGACCCATTTAAGCACCTTCCAGTATATCCATAAAAGGATGAGTTGTCCAGTTACAGGGATAGATATCCAGCAAGATATTAATACCATGATAGGTACCAGGTTACATACCCTGCAAGATATCGACACTATGGCGACCCGATGAGCTGCCCTCCTGTATATCACGATCATGATGAATTGTTGAGGTATCCTGCAAAATATCAACACCATAATGATCTGAAGAAGTACCAAGATGTATATACTACCAGATATCAACAGTTTGATGAATGGGAAAGATATTACGATCATAGCGATCTGGAGAGATATCAAGATGGATATGACGTGAGAGATCAAAACCATGATGGTTTACATAAAGATCGAGAGGGATATCGCCATCATGATGATCCGATTAAACATCAGGAGAGATATTCTGTAGGATATCAACACAATGATGGTTGAAAAAGACAACGAAAAAGGCATCAGACGAGGCATCGTCATCATAACGGTGTATATAAACACCAAGATTGTTATCCTGCGAAATATTGCCATCATAATTGTGGAAATAAATGTCAAGAGAAGTATCATCCTACAAAAGCTGATGTGTCTAAACCACCTCCTACTCTGGTCTATAGTGAAGGGTGGATTGATTATAATCATGGCTTACCAGCAGTGGAGAAGACTGAAGAAAATGCGTCACCATCCACACAGTCCTCCAATGTGCAAATGCTTATTGACTTTGATACTGAAGTTTTGCAGCCAATGAAAGCACAAGCAATAGCCGTATGCGCTCCTTTAAACAGTACTCCTTCTGCCTTACCACTCACACAGGCCAGTGTTGCGCCATCAGTTATTGTTCCTGATACAAATGATACATAACTAGCAGACATAGTTCATGCCAATGTATCAGACAGCTATCCAGATATCCATCTGGAAGCTAAATCATCTTGTAATATATCAATCATGTTCGACTCCGAAACTAATGTGAGACAGCCAAAGAAAATTACAAATCTGCCTATAGTAGCTCCATGGCATGTGTCAGGGTCTCCTGATATGCAGGGTTTTTTATGCATGGATCGGCTATTAAAAATATGCATGTAGTGGTGCATGGCATTACGGGTGCCAGAATAGATTTTATGAGTCAACCTGAGATAATGTGCAATTCAACAAAGCATGGAACTACTACGTTGAATCCTATTCAGATGTACAAGTGTAAAAAGCTGACAATTGCCAGCTATAATATACATGGCATGTAGAACAAGATGAGCAGTATTATACATGTTTTGGCGCATTGTCACATATTAGTAATACAGGAACATTGGTGGCATGTGTTCCACGTAGAAACTATCCTTCATGAACTAACATGCTGTGGTATGACCGGCAAAATGAAAACATATGATGAGGAAGACCCAATCACACACACTTCTAGAAAAAGAGGACAGGCAGGTGTGGCAGACTTATGGCACAATAGCATGTCAAGGTATATAGAGATTACCGATGCTGGGAGTAATCACATCATTGTTGCACACTTGAAGTTATGTTTCCTCGGACAGTATGTCTTATTGGAGCGTATATGGTGTGTGACGGATATAAATCATATGTATCTGATTATAGTGATGCTTCAAGCGAAATAGCAGAGATTGTCGTAAGAATTGCTTTCATCATGTCATCCTTTGTGGAGATATGAATGCATCACTACACATTCGCCCTACTACAGAACGAAAACATCCTCTCGACATGGTGATGGATGACCTGTGTAAAAAGCTTTCACCATCTCTTCAAATCAGCTGCTATCCTAATGTCGCCACGTTTGCTCCTTCAGATAGTCCTACGTCAATTATTGATTATGTCCTTGTGAGGGACAAAAATTTCTATATGATCGAAAGTGTAAATATTCAGGATGATACTGAATTGCTGTTAGGTCATCGTGTACTATCATTCCCTCTCAACACTGAACTTCCAGTCCAGAATAACAAACAGCAGAATGTATTACATATTGGGAGACTAAAATGGCATCAAGCTGATCTTGATCACTACAAAATAAATATTGGGAAAACGCTCAAGGCTAGTCCAGTAAGAGACCTAACTAGTGGTTTAAACATTGAATATATGTCACTTGATATCATAAAGATCCTTTTTTCGTAGTGAGGGTGGAGCAGTACAGTGGTCAAGTGCAGGAAAAAGTAGAATGAAGCCACTGCCACAATGTATACTCAATCTACATAAAGAAGTGAAGAAAACATTCTGGCAGTGGAAGAAAATTAGACGCCCTGCTATTCATCCAATAAAGGATATACTGACAGAATGCAAGCGAAAAGTCACAGAAAAGCGTAATAAACTTAATTAAGAAGTAGTAAGAAGAAATTATAAATGCCAATTCTCAAGATAAAGGCTTATTCTTTAAGCTGATAAACATACAGCGTGTGTCAAATCAGGCTTGTACTGATACGTTTCTTGTCAACAACGCCGTGTATGACACCCCAGATACTATCCTGAATGCATGTGCTGAATACTTCGGCGATCTCGCATCCCTGAAATCCAATGCAGATTTCGATGATGCACACAGATATAGGGTATCTAAGGAAATAGAGGTCATTGCAGCATTTGCAAATGTTTTGCCTATAACTTTTGAGCCATTCACAGATCATGAAGTTGCTATCAGACAACAAGATGACTAGGAGTAAAGCTGTGGACGGATGTGGGATAAATGCAGAGCATATAATTCAGGCTCATAATGAACTTGTTCCTGTTCTAGGGCAGCTTTATAATGCAATGACATATCGAAGTATGGTCCCATCCATCTTCAAGGAGGAATTCAAAATCCACTGCTGAAGGGGAAAGGTAAGACAAAGCATCTTCCAACAAATTATCGGGGCATTACATTAATCTGCATCCTTGGAAAAGTTCTTGAGCTTCTACTGATTCTTCGACTCAATTCTGCATTCGGAGCTGCTCAATCAGGCCTTCAACGTGGATTTACATAATGTGTTGTACCCATGTTTGCTGCACTTATCTTGGCCGAACTTATTTCCGAATTCTCTGGCAGGAAGGAAGACATGATGATTGTCTTCCTCGATACAGCAAAAGCATTTGATACAGTATCACATGATGGCTTATTTCGGAAACTCGCACTGATTGGTATTGATCCCATTCTCCGGTCAGTTATGCGTGATTGGTACACAAGTTTCACTTGCAGGGTGGAATGGAAGGGGAATATATCATCACCACACAAAATCCTCAAGGGCACAATGCAGGGTGGTGCTTTGTCACCAGATTTATTCAAGATCGACAGTAATTAGATCTTTAAAGATGTATCTGCTCGTCACCTTAGTGTAAAGATAGGCACTGTTTGCTGTAGTACTCCAACAGTGGCTGATGACAGAGCGATAGCTGCTAGTACAGGCTCCAATGATGCTCAAAGAATACTATCGATTTTATCCAGTCACGTTAGCTCAGACAGACGTTTATGTAATCCAGAGAAATCTGGGCCATATTTTATGGAGCACAGAGGCAGTGTCCTCTCAACATGATGGTGTCAGCATTCGAGATGAGAATGAAATTGTTCATCTCGGCATTCTTCGTGGTGCGTCTGCCAACTGAGTAGACAGAAACGCTAGAGTAGCCACATTGAAGATTTCTGATTATCTCCTGAAGATTTTGGGTTATCTACCCCGACGGATGGTAACTTATTCTCTCCCTTCTTTGACAAAACCTTGTATGGATGGTTGCTGCGACAACCGGTTCGGCCGATGAAGAAAGAGCGCGACACTAGCTCGCTTCGTAGGTAAATAGACCTAACGATATTTATATTAGAGCCTGGGCCTGATCTGACTTCTTGTTTCAGGAAGATCGGTTCGACACGGTGGTCTTCCGTGTTATCCAGAATAATCAATGACAAATTCTACCAAACTTTTGCCTTGGATTATACTCAGGGTAATAGTTTTATTTCTACCTTAACTGTACAATAAGACCTACAAAGTTTGGCAACTTATACTGTCACCAGTTTACGTATTTACAACGATAACAATTTTTAAGCAATGTTTCCTACTCTTATTTTAAACGAACTAGCATTACTCCCAGCGGCTCTGGTCTGTTATGCTATTCTAGCTTTTACTTAACACCAAAAGTTTCATGTACTGACTCTAACTTTAACTCCATAAATCGGAACCACAATTACTCGACTGAGCTCTAACAGAGAAAGACTCCAAGACTCCCGATAAGAGGCAGAGGGCCCCTTATATACTCTCCTAAGTTCTATACATATTACGATATATAGATCTATATATATCGTAATACATAGTTTCGGTTGCCTTCATCCTTCTAGGTAGATATAATCACAGTTTGATTGGCTTACACATCATTGCCCCCAATCAACATCTGCTTATCCCTTCTTAGAAGTTCATACCTATTTTCGTTGGTCGTCTCGACCAATCCCTGTTCGCCTATCTCTCGATTTCACTTTGAAACTCTATTCCTTTTGTTTCTCTGCCACAGAGTTTGCTTCGATGCTCATTGATTATGACATCATCTTGACTAATCAAACTCTGGGCTTCTCTTCCACGGAGATACTATAAAACAGGGGCAAAGCGGTGTTGGCTGGTTCTGATTTGATGCCTCCTGTCACTAACTATCAACATTTATCAGTTTCTGCGAAACCGTTATGTCCTTATGACTAACAGCATGTTTATCTACAAACTCTAGTGTGTACTTGATTCACTCATGACGCTTAAATGTCCGTTTCTCCTCCATTGCCTATCACGTATAAGCCTGTAGGAAACGAACGTTAATAAGCACATGAGCTGATGATCTCATTGCCAGGTGGTGTTGTTATTACTTGTTATGATGGAGCCTGACAGCTAACCGTCACCACCCCTCGTCAGTCTGTCGACCCTAATTTCCTATAACTCCTCTCGATTCCTATCGATTCTTATCGTTTATTTCATTCGAATATTTACTAAACTATTGATTGAAATGACTGCTGAACATTATAAAAGTGTGTGCCGCCTTCACAGCAACAACTTTCATCCTCAACCATTGACCGAAGCCATCAACTCAGAACACCATTTCCTATTCAATTCTATTCCATTCCTAACTTTTCATACTACTATCATAGTCCTAGTTTCGCATCAGTTTCGAACCTGTTTCGTCGAAACTGTAACTGCGCAGTAACTGACGTAACCACTGCTAGTCATCCAGGGCTACTAAATATCTATTCAAATAATAAGACACATCTAATGGTAATGCATCTAAATATAGACTGTTACCTAATGCTGGCAACACAGTTAAATGTAAATTATGACCGCAGCGTTCCTGCTAAACTGCTTGATGCCACCTAGTGCATCTACACATACATCGTGACATAGTCTATTAGCTCACCTGGTATTCACAAACATGAATTTCACTCGGGACTTACTTGCACACATAAGACGTCCAGTGGGGTCATGACTTCCCACCAAACAGTCCCATATCTACACATGCCCCTCAACCGAAGTTAAATAACTGCCTCGCTTAAGGCCTTTAAGAGAGCGTTAATTAACTCGTTGTGCACTATCAACAACCTAAACCACCCATACCAGAGCCATCCAGACTGTGTCATACACCCTAATAAGATTATATCTCAATTCACAATATCAACCACATTCAAGTGACCGTCCCCGGAAACAGAGGACACAGCATAATTCTATACAAAGTACAAACGTGTCCGGATACGGAATACCAAGCGCAACTTGACCGCCCCGGCAACACATTAATAGCATCATTAAATATAAATATATCAATATAATTTGATTAATACGACAATAGCAATACGATATAGAAACCACAGTGCAAATACCATTACAAATCATGTTCAATCAATAATATAACATAAAAGTCAAGTGTTACCACTGAGTGTTCCATACACAGCATACGAAGTTAACTCCAAAATGTCATTGGGATGAGTCCACTCGGTCACTCAGATCCACGTTAGGCGTACCAATGTCATTGTATAGCTCCACGTCTATCCAGTCGTCAGCCGTCGGGTCGATCTCGGTCCTGGCAATAGGGTTAGGCGACGACCCGGCCGACATCTCCACCATTACCGGCAGGGCTGCAGTTCCCGGCGGTCGCGGAGAGCGAATATGACGTGGCACACTACTATGAGCCGCAGGTGGCTTGCATTTGATCCAAACCCACATGCGGTTCAAAATACAACATTTATATAATATAAGCACAATCACAATCACTACAACGGAGGAGCCCGCTGAATACGATACGAAAGAGCGTACTCCAATGCCATCGACCATCACTGGGTCGATCGCGGATAGCGGTGCTAGCGGCACGTACTTGGACTTTTGTAAATGGTTCCAGGATTGCATTTTCAAATGATTTACTATCAGGGACTGGTTAAGGACCCCGGTCACATCCAAGTGAGGCATCTCAATGGCCAAGCTAACCCGAGTGTACGTCCGACTATAAGACGCAACAGGCTCGAATTGCCAGCCTTTCCCACTATAACCACATTCACCAGACATTAATGCATTACTCACCATTACTCACCACGCACCGGTCGGTCAGTCGTCCGTCGCAGTGTATTTCCATGGTTTCCCCGAAGGTTTGCAACACAACACCTATTTTCTTATTGGCAAATAACTTGCTAGCGGTTATGTTAGATTCCGATAGTTGAATATTACAGTTACTATATGTCGTGTTCGTCAATAGGCTTACTATGCAGGGTACGTGGGTCTTGTCGACCCTTAGTTGACCCTGACACACCCTATGCCTACCACCAGGACATTCTGACCATGTCACACACTATCCGATCTTGGTGCGAAATACAGCGATTAATAAGGCTTCTCAACAGCAGTACTCGAACCCAATGCACTATGTTTACTCCATAACCGGACAGCAAAGCCTTGCTGATTTCAGCCAGGAGTATAACCCTTCCGGCATTAATTTTGTCATCCTGCAACATTACCCGCATACTCCTCATAATCAGCGTACACATCAGGTCCTTATCCGCATTACACAGCCTATCAATGTTGGCTATCATGGCGTACGCGGCCCGTGCGGCCTCGGCAGATAGGGCTGCCATGGACATGGTTATGTTTGATACGCTACTATCAGTTACACTGTTACGTTCTGAACGGACTATGCGCGCTATATTACTGCAAGGTTTCACCGGTACACATTACTACTCAGAATGATAACCATCGGCAGCTATGTCGCCTTATAACTGCCTCTATACGATCTATGAAGTCATCGTACAGGGCACGGCCAAACGCGCCAATCCTGAGTCGTTTGTTGTCGGCTTCGACCTCAGGAGCGTGCCTGCGTTTGCGCAAAAAGTAGCGCGGCTCTGGCAGCATTTCCATTGGTTCCGGCACACTCTCGGGTACCTCCTCCGATCTGTCCATCACCACTGCCTGAGGAGTCGCGTGAGTTTCCATCGGTGACTCACGGTTCCGAGTCTCACTCGTACCAGGTTGACTGATGTTGTTATCAACCATCCTACCCCTCTTGCCCACCCGTGGCTCATTATCAGAAGCTGGTCGCTTCCTACGAGCTCCACCCGGGTTTGCCTTAGGGTCGGAATCTGGCCCTTCTCCGGACCTCGGGAGCATCATCACCCTGGGATGATGACTACCTTTCATACCCTTTGCAGGGTTACGAACAGGGCGTGGCCGTACCTTGTCCTAGCACATCTCTGAGTCGACTACGCGTAACTTAGCTATATTCAGTACGAGCACCTTCCCAGACCGTTGGTGCCAGACATGAGCCACAGGCCCATTGATCTTAAAGATCTCATATTCGGGGTCACTGCAAGAGGTCAACTTCATCCGTTCCTCTGCCTTTACGACCACCGAATCACCCACCTTAAACACACCAGCGTTCGCACGCTTGTCAATCTGTTCACGGTGGACCTCGCACGACCTGGCCGTTTCCATACGAGCACGCAGTAAGGCATTATTGAGACAGGTCAGACTCTCACCCAAATCCTGCGATGCGTCTATAGGAATAGCAAACGGTAGTCTCGCCCGTCGACCATATGTCAGATAAAATGGCGTATAACCAGTAGTGGAATGACGAGTACTGCGGTAAGCTGTTAAAGCCGCACCCAACTCGTCCTCCCATGTACGAGAAGCATTGTTAACCCATTTCTGGATTAAGTCCTTAAGGGTCCGATTAAACCTCTCGGTACGCCCATTAGTTTGTGGGTGGTAGGGACTCGACCTTCTATGATCGATCCCATGTTCCCTGAATCTCTCCTCCAGAGATTTAGAACAAAATTCTTTTCCCTGATTGGTTATCAATATCTCAGAGACACCATGACGGGCGACGTACTCGTTGAAAAACTTGTCCTCAACGTTTTGCGACGTCTTAGCCGGAATCGGATATGCTTCTGCCCATGCAGAACAGTGATCGACGATCGTCATGATATACACATTACCTTTACTCGACTCTAGCAGTGGACCTATCAGATCCATGCCGATTATCTGACTCGGATAATTGGCCATGGGCATCTCACTGTACCGTGGTCGAGTATTGACAGGTCGGTTGACCTGGCACGTCGTACACGTCTCCAGCATACGTACCACATCTCTTCTTAGAGACGTCCACACAAACGAATCTCTTACCATACCGATGGTCTTCTGCAGACCTTGGTGACCGGCTCGTTCGTGAGCCATCCAGAGCACCTTCTCACGGAACAGGGTAGGTAACATGATCCTGGGGTACTCAGCGTCCAACGCTGAAGGCGTAATTAAAGAATATAATATACCGTTCTTGACCATATACTCCTCCGGGGTGTTCTTGAACAACTCCGGGTATTCCTTGGTCTGCTCGGCACACAAATCGTCGTAGGGAATGTCAAATACCTCCAGAGGAACATGCGGTAACGCACCCTCGTCTACATCCGGTATGACAAAATCGCCTGTGTCTAAGGTGGCGATCTCCACTGGACGACGTAACCTGGACAACATGTCCGCTCGAATATTCTTCGAGCCTTGGATGTACTCTATCTTACATCCATACTCGGCAATCAGCACTGCCCAGCGCTGCACCTTCGTGTTCTTAACTTCTCCCACAAACAAACTCTTTAGGGGTTTGTGGTCAGTATACACGGTGAACTGCGCGCCAAATAGATAAGGTCGGAGCTTCTTTAACGCATAAATCACAGCGTAAGCCTCCTTCTCTATTATGGGCCAATTAAGCTGACTGTCCTTCAGGGTAGAGCTTACATACTGTATCACTCGTTCTATACCCTTATCATCTACCTGTATCAGTATCGCACCTATCGCATAGCTAGACGCATCAGTATAAAGCCTATACGGAGCATTCAAATTTGGATAGGTGAGAACCGTCTCACTGCACAGCAAGTTTTGTAATTTCTTAAACGCTTGCTGTTCCTCCTTACCCCACTCAAAACGTTTATACTTCTTAGTTAATTCTATCAAAGGCTTGGCAATGTCTGCATAGCCTTGCACACAGGATCGGTAATATCCGGTAGCTCCAAGGAAACTTCTTACCTCACCCACATCCCGTGGTGGTGACATTTCCCTTATGACCTTGACCTTCTGGACTTGAGGAGCCACTCCTTGTGCAGAAATACGATACCCCAACAAGTCCACAGACTTACTGGCGAAATCACATTTCTTTTTCTTAACTTGTAAATTATATTCTCTAATCTTGCGCATGACCTTATGCAAGTGCTGTGCATGTTCTGTCGGATTTCGTGAATATACGACTACATCGTCGACAAAAACGTGCACATATTTTCCTACAAATTCCCGGGAAATGTCATTCATTGCCCTTTGAAATATGGCACCTGAGTTGCAAAAACCGAACGGCATACGAATCCATTCGTACAAACCTTCGCTGCAGACGAACGCCGTCTTCTCTATGTCTTGGCTGTCCATTGGTATCTGCCAATATCCAGATTTCAAGTCCATAGTAGAAAAGATTGTTGCGCCTCGCATCGAATCAAAAATATCAGAAATATTCGGTAGCGGGTAACTGTCCTTAAGGCATACCGAATTCAATTTCCTATAGTCAATACAAAACCGGGTGTCACCGTCCTTCTTAGGAACCAACGTAATGGGCGACGCCTAGGGCGATGACGACGGTCTTATGACGCCCGCGGCCAGCATTTCAGCCACTTGATTCTTGACTACATACTGCTTAGCTAGCGGTAGACGGTAGGCTTTCTGCCTTATAGGAAACACATTTCCTGCTGGTACCGTACACTTCACTTTGGGGACCAAACCTAACGTGTTTGGACGAGCCGTATCAAAGTTATCCGCAAAGTCCTCAAGCACTTTGTCGATAGCTTTATATCCGGTCGTTTCTCTACAACTCTCATATACATAATTTGTCTGTTCCCTATAGGGATACTTAAAAGGATACACCTGGCCAAACCATACTACAACTTTGGCCTGATAATCAATCTTCACAAAGCATCCGCACCAAGCAAACATTCATGCGCATTCTCGCTACTACTGTACTCGGAATAGGACGGGCGTTTTTGAATTTTACTTGAGTTTCTCCCAAAAGTTCTATCGGGGAACCATTTACTGCCAAGAGCGTCTTTGCTCTCTTCAATGGCCTAGCATTCAACCTGCTACGCCATATATCCTTGCGAATCAAGGATGTACTAGCACCAGTATCCACTAACGCATGCAAGTACTCACCCTGATCCGTTGGACCGTTTTTATCCATTTTCAGACGGATTAGAAACCGCTCGGTCGGTGAATTCACCAACGGCTTCCTCCGTCGTCGTTTGACGGACTCCTCCGTCCACTAACCACTTCTGCGTAACTATTTCGGCGGGGATGATGCATCCTGTCCGATACCGTATGAATAACGGCCATGTGCATCGGTCCCCTCGCCGGTCAACATGAACCCATCGCAGTCCTCGTATTCCTCACGATCACGAAACTGATTGTTCATGTTCTTTCGGAGGTTACGCGAACAGTCACGGGGTGTTACACAGTTTTCACGTTGCCGTCGGTCGACGACATCGATGTCCATATCGTCAGTTCGTGGACGCTTGATGGCTCTTCGTGCAGGTTGACCCCGTTGCCGAGTCCAGGCAGGACCATCCGGCGGCGGACCTCGTTCTGGGCAGTCCCTCACGTAATGCCCATCTCTACCACACCCGAAACATCTTACGGTCGTAGGGGAAGCGTTTCTCCCGCTCATATATGTACCAAAACTACTGCAATCTTAGGCCATGTGGCCCTCTTTGCCACATTGAAAGCACGTCATGGGCGGTGCCCGTCTCGGCTGCTTGGGCCGCGGTGTAGGCCTCCGGTTGACGTCTTGGCGCGGCTGCATTGGCTGACGGCAGTCACTCTTATAATGGCCGTTCCTCCCACAGTTGTAACAGGTAACACTCTGCAAATCCCTCCCCCCTCTGGCTGGTCGGGGCGAGGGTGGCGCACGCTGCTTTGCGGGCAGAGCTGCCTTCTTCTCGGGCTTGACGGTCCGGGTCACCGGCTTCTGCTCCCTCAATTGAAGATCACTGACCAAACCGCACAGTTGTTCGATCATCTTGCTCTGCTGAGCAATCTGCTTCTTCAAAGTTCTCACCACGCTCCAGATTTCTTTCTCTTCCTCTGGGCCAACCATGTTCACTTCCATACTCTCCTCCTGCCGCTCATCGATCTTCATGGCCTTGAGCAGATCATCGCATGTGGCTTCCTCTTCTGCGATCTCGATGGCCCGGTTCAAGGTGGTCGCCTTCTTACGGATGATTCGCTTACTAAGGCGGTGGTCCGACAGGGCTTTCAGATAAATTCCTAACACGGTGCGACGATTGTCGTCATTCTCCGTGGGATACGCCCGGTTACTGAGCTCTCGGTACCTCCGATTGAAGGTTATGACGGTCTCATTCCGCCTCTGCCGCACCCCCTCGAGGTCGTACTTGATCCTCTCGCCTTCATTTGTTGATACGAAATTCATCGTGACGTACTCGTGAAACTCATCGAACATAACATCATCTCGTACCTTCCCCACCAAAAACCCATCGATGGCTCTTGATAGCTGTCCGCGGGCTGCTCGTGTCATGATGTAGGCAGGTACGCCTTCTAATCGCCCTTGGTTGGCGACCCACGCCCGTCTTGTCTCATCCAGAAACGTTCGCACCTCCTCCGGTACGACACCGTCACATGGCTGGATTCTGTAAATATTATCCCAAATTTCTCGGCGGTACACCCGTTCGGCCTCCCGACGATTGCTACAGTCCATGATGGCCCCGGCCATGGCTATTCCCATCGTCTGCATGGCGGCGATGGTCTCGGGTCGGAGCTGGGGTGCTAGCGGCATCTCTACGGGTGGCAGGCCGGGTTCAGAGGGTCTCTTCGGTCCCATTGCCATTCTGTCTAACGATAGTGTAAGCCGATTACTACTATGTGGAGACGGGGTTGTTCGGGGCAGACTATGTCGGTGGTGATTTTTACCGCGGACCCCTCCAGGTACTCGCGATGCTGGATGATTTTAGCGCCGTCGGATAACTTGGCCGCGTCTAGGAATACCCGTACGCGGTCAGCGATGTCTTTTACCACGATGGCCGAATTGGAAAGTGGTGTTTCTGGCTGGGCCATATACTCTAGTTACTCACAATTGATACTCTGGATCCTGGCTGGCTCGCCACTGAAGATTTCTGATTATCTCCTGAAGATTTTGGGTTATCTACCCTGACGGATGGTAACTTATTCTCTCCCTTCTTCGACAAAACCTTGTATGGATGGTTGCTGCGACAACCGGTTCGGCCGATGAAGAAAGAGCGCGACACTAGCTCGCCTCGTCGGTAAATAGACCTAACGATATTTATATTAGTGCCTGGGCCTGATCTGACTTCTTGTTTCAGGAAGATCGGTTCGACACGGTGGTCTTCCGTGTTATCCAGAATAATCAATGACAAATTCTACCAAACTTTTGCCTTGGATTATACTCAAGGTGATAGTTTTATTTCTACCTTAACTGTACAATAAGACCTACAAAGTTTGGCAACTTATACTGTCACCAGTTTACGTATTTACAACGATAACAATTTTTAAGCAATGTTTCCTACTCTTATTTTAAACGAACTAGCATTACTACCAGCGGCTCTGGTCTGTTATGCTATTCTAGCTTTTACTTAACACCAATAGTTTCATGTACTGACTCTAACTTTAACTCCATAAATCGGAACCACAATTACTCGACTGAGCTCTAACAGAGAAAGACTCCAAGACTCCCGATAAGAGGCAGAGGGCCCCTTATATACTCTCCTAAGTTCTATACATATTACGATATATAGATCTATATATATCGTAATACATAGTTTCTGTTGCCTTCATCCTTCTAGGTAGACATAATCACAGTTTGATTGGCTTACACATCATTGCCCCCCAATCAACATCTGCTTATCCCTTCCTAGAAGTTCATACCTATTTTCGTTGGTCGTCTCGACCAATCCCTGTTTTCCTATCTCTCGATATCACTTTGAAACTCTATTCCTTTTGTTTCTCTGCCACAGAGTTTGCTTCGATGCTCATTGATTATGACATCATCTTGACTAATCAAACTCTGGGCTTCTCTTCCACGGAGATACTGTAAAACAGGGTCAAAGCGGTGTTGGCTGGTTCTGATTTGATGCCTCCTGTCACTAACTATCAACATTTATCAGTTTCTGCGAAACCGTTATGTCCTTATGACTAACAGTTTGTTTATCTACAAACTCTAGTGTGTACTTGATTCACTCATGACGCTTAAATGTCCGTTTCTCCTCCATTGCCTATCACGTATAAGCCTGTAGGAAACGAACGTTAATAAGCACATGAGCTGATGATCTCATTGCCAGGTGGTGTTGTTATTACTTGTTATGATGGAGCCTGACAGCTAACCGTCACCACCCCTCGTCAGTCTGTCGACCCTAATTTCCTATAACTCCTCTCGATTCCTATCGATTCTTATCGTTTATTTCATTCGAATATTTACTAAACTATTGATTGAAATGACTGCTGAACATTATACAAGTGTGTGCCGCCTTCACAGCAACAACTTTCATCCTCAACCATTGACCGAAGCCATCAACTCAGAACACCGTTTCCTATTCAATTCTATTCCATTCCTAACTTTTCATACTACTATCATAGTCCTAGTTTCGCATCAGTTTCGAACCTGTTTCGTCGAAACTGTAACTGCGCAGTAGCTGACGTAACCACTGCCAGTCATCCAGTGCTACTAAATATCTATTCAAATAATAAGACACATCTAATGGTAATGCATCTAAATATAGACTGTTACCTAATGCTGGCAACACAGTTAAATGTAAATTATGACCGCAGCGTTCCTGCTAAACTGCTTGATGCCACCTAGTGCATCTACACATACATCGTGACATAGTCTATTAGCTCACCTGGTATTCACAAACATGAATTTCACTCGGGACTTACTTGCACACATAAGACGTCCAGTGGGGTCATGACTTCCCACCAAACAGTCCCATATCTACAACATGTACCCTTTATGCATTGATGGAAGCAGGACAACATGCCCAAAACAGGATCTCTCCAATGGCCTCGTAGAATGTCTTCCAGATCTTTGTCCTTCCAAGAGCCTTATGTGGTACGGACCTATGGAAGTTAGCCTCAAGTTTATTATCCAGGTTGGAGTTGTTTCAGCTATCTAAGCTGCGTTAATTACAATGGCTTCCCTAACATACAGCGAGCATTGCAGTAAGAGGCTTATTAGGAGTTCTTCCAATTGAAGCAGAAGTGGATAAACGCATATACTCTCATTCTATCGAAAGCTTGTTACTTTCACCTCTAAAATTGTTTGGCGGAATTCAACATGCCATCATAACTACCCACCCTTGCCCCTCAAAATAAATGTCTTTTCTCAATCAGCAATCATATGGGTAACTCACATAACAAATTTGTTTGAATTGCATCAAACGGTTTCGGAGGAGATAGCGCAGTAGTAGTAGTAGTAGTAGTAGTAGTAGTAGTAGTAGTAGTAGTAGTAGTAGTATTAGTATTAGTATTAGTAGTAGTAGTAGTAGTAGTAGTAGTAGTAGTAGTAGGAGCAGTAGTAGTAGTTTTTATTATTGTCAAGCATTAGTTCTAGGAACCCTGCGATTGACGACGCATTGGCACTAGGGTATAGCACAGTCGATATTGGAATGTAATTTTTACATTTTTCAATTTTCGACCTGAACGAGGTTCAAACCAGCCAATTCTATGGCACCGATTCGCCTAGCGTTTGGGAGCCGAGTAACCTACCCACTGGCCCACCATACAGAGGCCAAAAATCCTCTTTCACCGAACCAGCTTTCAACTACCCGACTCACAACCACACGAATTAACTAACTGATAGTGTATATTCCAGACTTGCCAGTAGTAGTAGTAGTAGTAGTAGTAGTAGTAGTAGTAGTAGTAGAAGTAGTAGTAGTAGTAGTAGTAGTAGTAGTAGTAGTAGTAGTAGTAGTAGTAGTAGTAGTAGTAGTAGTAGTAGTAGTGCTACTTAATATTTTACATTAAGCATGTCAAGTGTGTGATTGAATACTGGTCAAACCACTGAGTAAATATGAAGATTTTGGTATCCCATTTATACAAATGGTAACAAATTAAAAACATTGCATAATTAAAAGTTGTTTAAATTTTGTTTAGAGTCGTGCATAGGTCACAGTCGTAACACACACCCCTCCCCCACACACACCTCACCCCACCTTCACCCCACCCACCAACTCTCGCTGTTGCTGCCTATATGACAACCTGGAAGTTTCCCCTGTGCTTCCAGCACCATTGAGCGCAGCGCTCACTATATGTAGTAAATCATCAGAAAAGTTAGAGTAACATAATGTATGATATGATCTATAAGCTACTAATTTGGTGTAATCGTCATCAGAAGGATCTGCCCGATAAATTCAGTCTTTTACCAGAAAATCTTCCAATGTCCTAGTGCATAGGGAATGGTAATTGCCAGAATAGTATACCCCACCCACCCCACCCCACCCCATCTACTCCTTCCAGATCCCACCACCACTACCAAAGCAACATTCTCATGCGCATGTGGTATGATGGCAGATATATGAACGAGTTCAATGAGTATTTGTGGCCAATCTAGGTGTTCGACTCAAAGGCTCTTGTAGCTATGGGCATATATTATCAATGATATTCATTGTGAGGGTTTAGCATACGTCTTCCAGTGAGAATCTGACCCTATATGTGGAGATACATAAAGGCCAATACACTACTTTAGTTCGAGGCTTTATTTTTCCAGATATACGATATTATTATTTTTATATCTGAATTGCGTTATAATATAAGACTCATGATTCTCTAGACGTTTTTATATCAAATACTGATACCATTTTAAACATATTGAGAATATCATAATACACCATTTCTCCTAGATTGACACATACAAAGTGTATTGCGATAGTGCTATTATTTCCTAAGGTACATACAATTGAACGTGCATACCAAGTGTTTTCTAGGCAGAGTTGCATACGACAGTCATCTTCTCGCCTTCATCCGATGACGTCATAAGGCGTTACGCTCAATTACATTTTGTTTTTCCAAGCGGGTCAAAATGCCCAACTTTGAGACGTAATTATGTCTATTTACCAGTCGAGATTCTCGAAATGATGTATCTACATCAACTTATAGTATATATACATTTTCGAATATGCATTTTCCGCTACCTTTAACATAAATACAGAAATTCACTCATGTAACACTAGAACATGTCACAATCTACATATGCCATATAACAGAATGGAATTGTCCAATTCTAATCCCTCTATACAAGCCACAAAAATTTGTTTAAGAAGACCATCAAGCAGAAAATTCCCAATAATTATTAATACTACATGTACATGTCCTTATCCATTTTTTTCACAGACAAATATACAGAAATGTATTTCATTTTCAACACAATCACACAGAAAAAAAACCCTAAACTTTTTGCATTTTGGTTCTCTGTTTGTGTTAAAGAGTTCTGTTAGGCAAATCCCCCATGGCTCTGTCCTTAACCGTGAGTGTACCTAGTCACCATGGCAAATACAGTGCAGCTCTTGGGTGAGTGGGAATACCTCCAAAATAAAAATAGAACAAGTCAGTTAAAACAATTTGAACACCATGTAAGAACTGTTCTGTCAGGTGTTTTCGACGTTAAGGCAACTCTATCTTTCAATCCAATTGTGTCGGGAATACTTAACAACACAGTTCAAAACATTCAGCGAGACGTTTTACTTTGTTTGGGGGGGGGGGGGGGGGGGGGATGTATAAGCTTATCTCTGAGTTGCACTGCATTGATGTCCATTTAAAAAAAAGTAATAGCAACTTATATTAATTTTATCCTAATACATGTAGTCACGAAAGTAGGAGAAAAAAATAATAAAAATGATGCTAACTGTTATGTTGATCTGTTGTAGGTGTTGCTGTTGTTATTATTATTGTTGTTGAGAACAATGATGATAGTAGTGATGGTGGTAATGGTAGTGATAGTGATGATGGTGATGATACTAGTGCTAATGTTGATGTCTGTTGTTACATGTTGTAGTTGTTGCTGTTATTTTTATTGTTGATAATGATTACTATAGTGACGATAGATGAAAACGAAGTTGGTGATAATAGTAATTTCTCTGGTGCCCATGTGTATCTGATTTGGCCATCTTTGTCCAAATTTCGCCGCATGGATGATGCAGTGGTGGGCTCCTGAAGCTCATCAGATTTTGATTTGTTAAGCTTTCTGAATCAGCGAAAGGTCTAGTCAATGTTAGTTATAGTGATGATGATGATTATCATAATAATCACTAATGATAGTAATAGTTGCGATGCTACCTGTAAAATCGATATAAAAATGTTAATAACTATATTAGTGATGATCATGATAATACTGATGGTAATGTTGATATTAATAATAATAATAATAATAATAATAATAATAATAATAATAATAATTGAAGCAGGAAGCCCCCCGCCACCCTCTCCCCCCCCCCCACCCCCACCAACAACCCCCCCCCCCGGACCCTTCCCTACCCACAACGTGATGAGTAGAAAGCATATGAAATAAATCTACTACTAAACGTACTCAACCAATATTTGTGCAATGCTATCATTACAGATTACGAAATCACATATACACAAATTGACATAAGGCACAACATAGACTAGGAAAGACTATCAATCACAGCCAAACCGAATCAAACTTTGCAAAATGACAATGCCTAAATCAACCACACAAAACACAGTAAGCCATTCATCTAACAAATAGCTACGCAGGGTGGAGTGCAATCTGTTCTAAGTGTAGGCGGCACATCGCAGCTAACGTTTAGACCAGTGGTCCAGTATTGTAGGTGGCACACCACAGCTAACGGTCTGGATCATGCTCTTCTCCAACCAAACTTAGTACAGCTTACACTTCAATCATGACCCCCATTAATAAGCAATAAGGATGCTAAAATATTGCCCGTAACCAAATAGCTAGAGACATAGACTAAGTAATGTAAGTGTTAAGTAAGTAACTAACCTAAAACCAAACACAACTTATTTGTTCAAGTCTATAAGTAAAACAATTGGACACATGTAAATAGATTGTATTCTTTTCTGTATAGTGTAAATAATCCCTTTTTTCCTTGCCGGAAGCAAGTATGTTAAGTTACAACTGATACTACCTGGACAATAAGAAGCCTTGGCTTATGTCCCGAGATTTTTTATATTGATATTAATTTTGAAATAAATAGTTGAAAGACACTAGGTGGCACGTTAATGTTTTGTTGGTATGTCTGTCGATGGTATAATGTCGACTGCCTGTTATACTGCTCTTTTGTCTTCTCAAACCACGGAATACGAGGCATTGCACTGGACTGGATAAAAAGCTACCTGTCCAGTAGAATACTATATGTCCAGTATAATAGAGTCCTATCTAAGAGTGGAGAAATAGTCTGTGGTGTTCCTCAGGTTTCAATTCTTGGCCCGCTGTTGTTCTTACTCTATATGAATGACCTACCAAATATTTCCAAACACTTGTCATTAATTCTCTTTGCAGACGATACCAATGCTTTTTGCAGACATAAAAACATTGATACTTTATACAAAAACATAGATGAAGAAATAGAAAAAGTAATTCATTAGTTTAAGGTTAATAAATTATTGCTCAATGTTGCAAAAACCAATTACATCTTATTCACAAATAAAAAAATGAAAGGTACTGATCTCCCTAAAATTTATGTAGATAATCAAGAAATGTGTGAGGCACAATTTGCAAAATTCTTAGGTGTCTATTTGGGCAAGAAACTCACATGGGAGAAACATGTACAAATTGTGGCGCCAAAGGTTGCAAAGAACATTGGTATTATGCGTCGACTAAAAGGTTACTTACCAAAACACCTTATAAAAACGCTATATAGCGTGTTAATATTACTGCAAATCACAAACTGAAACACTATTTGGGCTAACAGTTACTCATCAAAACTAAAAAAATTAAAGACACTTCAGAAAAATGCTATAAAGATATTTTCTCAACCAACCGCGGGTCAAAATGTTTTTAAAACAGAAAAACTATTGAAGCTTGAAGATATAGGAAAGCTCCAAATATACTCCGTCCTCAGAGGCTTCTATAACAATAATCTACCAACCCCATTATTAAACCTCTTCAAGAATAATGAAGACATACACTCACACAACAAATGATCTTGGAAAATCTGCATACAACCTTCTGCCGCACAGAAGCCTCCAGGCAAAAACCATCAACAAAAGCAATACACCTATGGAACAATACAGAAACAGACATCCGCACACAGATTATCACCAAAAAATCATACAAAAAAACCCTCAAGACAATTATTATAGAAGCCTACTAATCCTTTCGCTGATGAGTCCTTGACAAAGTTCATTGCTTATGATACACATCTAGTTCTGTTGGGTGTTTTGAATTTGGTCTGACTGGAATCATATTGTTAGCTTCATAATAATGCTGTTGATGTAAAATAGAAGGATGTATGCCTCTAGTGGACTCCCTGTATGCACAATATATACTGTAAATATCATTCAGTCAAATAAATGCAGATTCAATTCAATTCATGAACACACCATAATGCCGCGGTAGTTGTCAAGAATGCCGTATTTGACTGTTTCGCTGTTCCGCCGGTCCGCGTTTTCGAGATTTTCCGTGTGAAAATCCTCAGAATCGGAATAATTCGCATTTCACTTGTATTACCTTGATGATTTTTGCGCATATCAAACAACAAGATGACAGAAATGCGTCAAAATTATAACGAAGAGAGTGAAGCTGGAATAAACAAAACAATTAACATCAATTTGAAAGCAAGTTATGCTTTCAGTTCTATGGTAAGTATAATTTATCATCTGTTACCAGTATTCGTGAACACTCAAAATCAGAGTCCATACTCGTTCAAGAAGCACAGGCATTTGAAGTTTACCCGCCTATTTCATATTATTAGATATACTACTATATATGGTCGAGTTGCTTAAATTCGTGAGTACCGAACTTCGTGAATTTGTCCTTATCGCACTCATTCTATGACGTCACTGCGCGTGTATGGCATCTGCGCAATAGTCAAGTTTAGTTTGACAGTTCTCCTTTGACACAATTTTTTTGCAAAAATGCGTTCAAAACAGGTATGTATTCATATAATTACTAATACTAGTCGTAAAAATTTACAGATTCCTTAATGCACTTTCTTAGATTATTTAGTTACGCCTATTTAGCATCTTAAATGATAAATTTTCACAATCTAAAGTTACCGTCTGCTTTGTTTACATTCCATCGCTGCTTCACAGCAATTTGATTGACAGGACACCTCTAAATTTTATTGGCGAGGCTCAAGAAGAGGGGACGGTTGTTTATCAATGATTTACAGAAATGTCAAAATTAATTTAAAGTCCACTTGCATGTTTTCTACTGTATTATTATTATTTTTATTATTATTATTTGATTCTGTAGCTGCTGGTAGTAGTAGTTGTAGGAGACCATTGTTTGGAATCTGACTACAATTTTACCACGTGTAAAGTTTTCTATGTTATTTATTTTATTATAGAGTGGTATTCTGGTTTTTGTTCCGTCCATCCACACCTTCATCCCGAGAATTGTGCCGCTGCAACTCCTAAAGTTTGAAAGAATTGTTTGAAACGTGACAGGATGATTGTACACCACCCAAAATATGCCTATTGTTAAAAGCTTCTGCATCAGCCGTGCAGGACTAATTTGCATTCACTGTTACTGTACTAATGGTATCAGTAAATACCTCATCAGTGGTGGATCCAGGGGGGAGCACTTGGGGGAGGCGGGCATAGGCCCCCCCCCCCCCCCCCCTTGTCAGGGCTGTAAATTTTTCTTTACTTACCTGCTGGTGGCGGAGTGAGCCCATTCTCACGAGTTAAATGACTTGAAATTTTGGGTGCCCCCGCCGGCAAATTACCTCCTGTATCTGCCCCTGCTCATGTTGAAGATGCAGGCTTACTCATGTGGGTGGGTGTGTCACCTCACACTGATTTTCTCTTGTTTATGTTCAGTTACCACTAAATAAACGTAAGTTGAAATTATCATAATTATTTGACAAATTACGGTATATGGTTACATTTTTTTCAGCTACATCCAAGAAATCGAGATCACGCTCGAAAGTACAAGTGCAACTATTCACCTTCAGTGATGACTAGTGCCTATAAGGCAGTGAAAGAGGGTAATATTTCTGTAAATAGAGCGGCTAATCACTTTCGCGTTCCATATCAGACACTAAGAGATAGAGTTACAGGGAAAATATCAATTGACATAGTAAAAGCTGGGAGAGCTCCCTTGTTCAGTTTAGATGAGGAGGAGCAGCTGGTAAAACATATTAAGTTACTCGCCAAAATTGGATATGGTTATAGCATACCAGAGGTTTTAAATTTAGCAACAGATTTTGCAATTAAACTCAACAAGCGACAAGTGGGATCTCACTTAAACAAGAGTTGGTTCTACAAATTCATCAGTAGATGGCCGGAACTTAAGGTGATACGGGTGCAGTCTCTTGAATTCAACCGTGCTAAGAGCGTAACACCACAGGTTATCAATGCCTACTTTGTAGCATTGAAGGAAATCCTCACAAAATATGACCTACTAGATCATCCACAGAACATCTATAATATTGACGAAAAGGGCATTACGATTGATCATAAACCTCCCCATATCGTTAGTCAACGGAATCTTAAATCGCAAGCAGTCACATGTGGGAAGTCCAACACCATAACCATCATTGGATGTGGAAATTCCCTCGGGAATCACATCCCACCGTATTTCATTTTCCCTGGAAAAAGGATGAATCCTGACTTAATGGATGGTGCTACAGCAGGTGCAGTAGGAGTTGTCAGCGAATCTGGCTGGTCAAATGCCAAAATATTTGATAATTATCTCAAGGAGCACTTCCTCAAGTTTGCCACTAGAGGCAATAGTGAGCATCCACTTCTAATTGTTTATGATGGTCACACAAGTCATGTCAGTGTTGAAATCATTGAATGGGCAAGACAACATAGCATCATTCTGTTTGTCTTACCACCACACAGCAGTCATCTTCTTCAACCTCTGGATATTGCATGTTTTGGGCCATTCCAGCAAAAATATAATTTAGAGGTGCATTCATTTTATGAGGAATCATGCAGGTCGTAAGATTACTCGCTACGATGTATGTAAAATCGCCTGCCATGTGTATGGACAAAGTCTCTGCCCAACAAATCTACAGTCATCATTCAAAAAATCTGGAATTCATCCATTCAATGAAGATGTTGTTGCAGCATATCTCATAGCTCCATCCCAGCCAGCTGAGGAAATTGCTAATCAATTGAGCTGCGATAACTACCTGATGTCAAAGGAGAAGGAACTTGTTCAGAGAACTTTGGAAGCAGCAGAAGCAAGGAAAGAAAGAAGAAGCGTGAGCAAGATTATCGGGGGAAAGGCCATTACTGAAGATATTGTTCTGGATCAAATAAAGGAATACAATGAAAAGCAAAAAAAACACAGAAAGAATGAAGATATTGACGCCAAGGCTGGACCATCAGGACATTGCACTAAGGGCATTGGAAGAAAGGGCAAAAAGATACCAAAGCATGATGAAGAAGAAGATGAAGATAGTGATAATGATGATGACAAATGCTGTGTATGCCATAGACAGTCTCCACCACAACTTCGAGAAATCTCTGGATTAATTATTGTTAAATGGGCACAATGTGATCTTTGTAACCACTGGACACATCTAAGGTTTTGTTCCAAAGTGAGAGTGGTCAGAAGACATGGCAGCTTCCTTTGTCCATGTTGCCAAACAGAGGAATAAAACGAAGATATTCCTATAATTTGTACATAGTTAATTGAATTTGGAACAGTTTTTATGTTTATTTTTCCAAGTCTTGAAAACATTAATTTGTCCCTTATGCTTACTAAGTTTTAAAGAACCTTGTAGAGCCTCACTTCAACTCATCAATATTCATGAAAATTAATATGACGTCACCACATGTTACAGAATCGGCATCCATTTTGTTTCTTCGCTTCACAAAAATGTATCAGCTTTATTTTTAGTGTTTGCATTCAGACTTAAGGACTAGTTTAGGGATTAAAACGGGAAAAATTAGCAGTTCAGACATTCAACAAACCAGAAGAGTGATATTTATGGAATTACAAGCATGTACCAGATGGCTACCACCTACTGGAGATGTGTAATCACCAATTCACGAAATTCGGTACCGCTATTTCCCGCATAACTTGACGAGGTGGGTCAGTTCAAATGCTTGGTATTTGCTTAAAATTGAACATTTTGTTCTGAAAGTTTTGTATTTTTATTCGGAAGTATTATTTTATGTTGTATTAAATTTGTGCATATATATTTGTTCACTAGTTTTCTTTCACCGTTGCATTGTTTGCTTAGATTCACGAAATTCGGTACCCATAGTATATATATAATACACAAGGTGGTCAACGAAGATCACGGAAACACAGTACGCATGAACAAAAACAAAGCAAAAATCTTAGTTCTAAACCTCTCCGTTCGGGATGATGGCGGCGTATCGTGTCTGTTATATCTGTCTAACACATCGACGCTGGTTTTGCATCGCTGCTACGAATTTTATTAACTTTATTACAGTTTTTTTAAGCGAATTGTAAATGTTCCAGAAACCATTCGGGAACAACTAGCCATTGCTAGACTGGTCCCTGGCGCTCTGTATCTGTTTGCGGAATGCCAGCATCATTGGACCTTTCACCCCAACACCAACAATATGCATTCAGATTCAAATGACAATTAAAATATTTCAAGTCAAAATATAAAATTTAAACTGAAGTAAAATAATAATTGATCTTGAATCTGAATCTGAATGCATATTGTTGGTGCTGGGGTGAAAGGTCCAACGATGCTGGCATTCCGCAAACAGATACAGAGTGCCAGGGACCAGTCTAGCAATGGCTAGTTGTTCCCCAATGGTTTCTGGAACATTTACAATTCGCTTAAAAAAAACGTAATAAAGTTAATAAAATTCGTAGCAGCGATGCAAAACCAGCTTCGATGTGTTAGACAGATATAACAGACATGATACGCCGCCATCATCCCGAACGGAGAGGTTTAGAACTAAGATTTTTGCTTTGTTTTTGTTCATGCATACTGTGTTTCCGTGATCTTCGTTGACCACCTTGTGTATTATATATATAGTAGTATATGAAATATACTAATAATATGAAATAGGCGGGTAAACTTCAAATGCCTGTGCAAGAAGTATCATCATGGTGTTCCATATCAGCTATATCCCACAGGGGGTCATAAGTTTGGATGGAATGACTAATAACGCACTACTACTACCATATCTCTGTTACTATATATATAATAGTAGTATTAAGTATAGGCATATGGTAGTAGACTAGTAGTAGTGCGTTATTAGTCATTCCAGCCAAACTTATGGCAAAAATTGAGGCGTGGCTTCTTTGAGAATACACCTCTAATGTAATGACAGGCCATCTGTATCGGTAACTCCAGCCTCAATGGGCTAACCCCTACCCTGCAGGGTAAGTAGTGACGAATAAAGTTTGTATTTCAATGGCTATTTTAAAAATATACGAATATTAACTGTACAGTTCATGAAATCCAAAATTAGCTCAGCCTATACACAGCGGTATACAAGTTGTAACTACAATGGGTCGGTCGAGGTAAACTAACCCGTAACGATATGTCCGTATTCCTATTTCAAGGCAATCGGTTCCACATGGAGAGAAAGTGAGTGTTTATTGTACAGCGTATATTGTGTACAGGGTTAACATGCAGCAAACATAATGCGCAAAGCAGCGACAGAAGAGTCAGTGCGTCTATATACACTGAGTTAGTAGCTCGGATCATTTAAGGTGGAGGGCATAGCATAGGGAACGTGTGATTTTTGACACCTTGATAAACCTCTCTGAGGACAGTTTGATGTTTATACAATTGAAGGTTTTTGAGTGGTCGAGGATGAGTTGAGTGATGTTTTCCGGATCAGCTATTAAGCTGTTGAATGTGGGTGCTTCTGTTTCATAACGTATGACTGTGTAGATATCAGCTAGATATATGGCGCTCTTGTGTTCATTAACTGTGGACATACTACTAGGAAATGAGTTCTGTCTTCTTTTGACAGCTTGCATAACTGGCATATGTCTGGAAATCACTACCCCCAATGTCTACTCAATACATACGAGATACTTTTCTCGATCGCGTATCGAAGGAGATCTCGCGAGATATGAATAATAACCTGGGTCACGTACGATTAGCTAACTAGATTCCCAGTCGAACTTCAAATAGTTAACTAGCTAACATTATAGATAATTTTATTTATAGTGTTTTAAGCAGACCAAGTGCCCATAGTAAACCAATGGGATGGGTTAGAATCAAGATATACATGTAGCCTATATTTATTCTTACCCCTCACGAAAAGTGGTAACTCACGTTTATTTCTGTTATTTAATCTTGCCGCTTTCTTCGTATGGCGAAATCTGATGAGATTTGCCACAAAATCTGATTAAAGCACTGTAAATAAAATTATCAATACTGTTTTGAATGTCTACAACATTTTAATAAATAAGGGTATGCTTCTATGATGCTTTTTTCACCATACGAAGAAAGCTGTAAAAATAAATAATAGAAATAAACTCGATACCACTTTTGCGAGGGGTAAGTAAGTATAAGGATATAGCCAAAAAAATCATCATAGACGTATTGTGTTACTTAAATATTTATAGTCTTAACCAGATTGCATGGCAAACGCAAAGCCCATAGTAAACCTATGATGGGAGCCCTGGGTTAGAATGAAGATATAGCTGGGATTTGAATGGCAGTCCTATTTCCCCAATTCTTTACAAAATTGAATCCAATTTTGTGCAGATTAAGTTATATCACCTCGGGAAAACACAACGGTAGGTGGTCATATTTCATAGAGGCTGACCGTACATGTATTCTCGCGGTAACAAAGAACATTATCTATGGCGGACCAGCATAGTCAAAATACAGAAAATATCAAGAATTCTTTTCAGGTCTTGTACAAAACACTATGTATTATTTATTTGAAAATCGGTCAAAATCGTGATTCTCTCATACCCTATGCAGTAGGTTGTGCCATGGTTTGTTTGCAAAAACGTGTGATTGGGAAACCCCTAAAATTATTACATAATAACATGTTATGAAGTATCAGCTTTCTGGGCTTATTATAAATGGCAACCCTTAATTTTTCCATACACTTTAGTTGTCCAATTGCAAGACAGTGTAAACTTGATGATGTCGCTGACATAAATAAATTAGCAGGCGATGTGATTCAGTCAGCTAGAAGTTTTATATATTAGATTTTTGTGAGGTATTGGAATCAATCGAAAATGGCATCTTTTCTGGTAAATCTTTGTAAATTGAAATGGAAACATGGTATTCAAACGGAAATTAATGAAATAAAGGCATTTTTCTCAAGAAAGTGAGACATTCTCATCAAAAATTGTAATTTATTAGCTACAAATATGATGGCTATCTTCCCCACCTTGACTTCATACCTTCTGAACTTAGTAATAACACAATACACAGCACTATTCTTACAATTTTATCGACTTTATTAACTGTATATGCAACCTAGATGATATAGTTTACAAAACGGATTCTGCAATTTTGTGTAACGGAAAATGGCAAATCCTGAAACGGAAAACCACTGTCCTTAGGAGTATATTTATATTCGCCGTTCATGCCGATCTATTTTCAACTCACTGAATGCGTTGTCACTTGTAGCTTCTACGAACATTCTTATAAATAGGATATCACGTGATATTTCTGATGGTTAACTTTTTGTCTGAGGAAGAAACTGATAGAAATTGAAGATGATCCGAAATCCAATATTTCTGCCAGTCACCAACAGCCATCTTGAAAATTGGTCTCCGTACGATAACTCATAGCTCTCGATCACTGGTGGGCCTATTATGCACCATTTTCGGAGCTCTTGTTATGAAAGATATAGTGGATGGGTTATTTTAATGTCAGTGCCCTGCGAATCCAAACTTCTAAAAATTATTCATTCATGGATATTGAGTTTTTGGAGCAGAATTTCTTTGCGCCACATGACCCATGCATAACATTCGGCAGAACCCTATTAATGGATGCACAAATTTGACACAACGATGGAGATGTTTTTAGTTAGTTATATATAGTTGTATATTCTTTCGCGCTTTGCTAAAGGGAAAATGACAGCCAAAATTCAAGCTGCATCTTATCACAGGTTTCTATAATCGTGCATATTCAGATGTTTTTGTTGTGCCTGTTCTGCAACTGTTTTTCTCCCGATGCTTGTAGGTACCGTATTTACATTACAATTGTCAAGCTTCAAATTTAAAGAAATGTTGTACTAATATTTATGCATGTATCTGGTTATAACTATCAATAATGATACTTTTGAATGGTTTGTCAATAGAGGGATCCATGTCTGGCTACGTTGTATGCCCTGCCAATTTCTAGCTAAGCTATGCCAACTTTTTTCTCAACTTATGTACTTTGAACACTGATTTCCCAGAAACACATTTTCAGGGTAACTACATGTATACAGGTAATTTGTTACAGGGTTGGAAAAAAAATCGATTTTTTTCAAAAAAATCAAATCAATCGATTTTTTTGATTTAAATCGATTTCAATGATTTAAATCGATTTTTATTCGCGACATCCCAGGAAATTACGTAAAACTTATACAGTGAAACCTGTATTAAGACACTGGCTGTGGGAGTCGCAGAAGGTGGTCTCTTAAGACAGGTGGTCTCTTAATACAGGTCCAGATGCATTGCTAAACTGTATTTTGGAACTGAATAAAGTGGTATTTTTATGACTTATTTTTAACTGAATTTTAAGCTTGCTGGTTTCTTAATACAAAAAAACTTTGTTCGCTTAAGCAGTTTTAACAGTATTATTATTGCATCATTTTTTATTGCATCATTTTTTTATTGCATCATTTTTCTATTGCATCATTTTTTTATTGCATCATTTTTTTTAAATGATGCAATAGAAAAGCATTTTTTCATTCTTGAAAAATACAGTCAAAACTGCTTAAGTGACAAAGGCTATGAAATATTTTCAATTCCATAATTAGCAAAATGTCTAACTCCGGCCGAAAACAAGATCCAATATGGATTCATTATGAGAAAGTGAAGACCCCAGATAAGGCCGGTGTCCGGGCTGTCTGCAAGGTCTGCCGACACGAACTCCAAGGTATCCCAGAGCGGTTAAAAAAACATGCAGCCAATTGCACAGGTCCACCAACACCAGCACTTCAAGGTCTAGCTGTAGCCGCAACAGAAACGGGGACTTCATCTCAATCTGAGCAGCAGCAGCGCGTTGAAACTGTTGTTGATCAAAACGATGTGGTGGTGATGGAAGTTGAACCTCTGTCAACTTCAAGTTCTGCTTCAGCGGCAGTGAAGCGCCCAGTGCACGGTCAATTAGCTGCTGGTACATTGGCCGCTAAGATACCCAAGCTGAATTATGGTCTACAGAATTATGTCATCAGAACTTCAGCAGAAAAACGTGGTGAATTAGATCGTGATGTAGCTAGGATGGTGTATGCTACGAACTCCCCATTTCGCTTAGTAGAAAATAGACATTTTATAAACCTTGTAAAAGATTTACGACCAGGCTATCAACCACCATCCAGAAAGGACATAGGGGGGAAATATTTGGATGTTATCTACACAGAAGAGCGGGAGAAGGCGAGAAAAAATTTGGAAGGTGAACTTGTCTGTCTAGCATTAGACGGTTGGAGCAATATTCATAACGAGCCTATCGTATGTGCTACAGTGACGACCTGCTTAGGTGATATTTACTTAGTGGATACTACGGACACCTCTGGACATCCTCACACAGCGGAATATCTTTATGACATTGCGAAGCAGACAATTGAAAACACGCACAATGATTTTGGGTGCATTATATGTAGTATCGTCACAGACAATGCTGCTAATGTAGCAAAGATGCGAGAGTTCTTGAAAGAACGACTGGGTTTCAACATGATTGCGTATGGATGCACGCCTCATCTTCTAAATCTGACTTCAAAGGACTTAGAAATGGGTAATGTTAAGGAGCATGTCACACAAGTTGTGAAGTATTTCCGAAATAACCACTTTGCTAGTGCCCAAATACGCCAATCATCGTGCAGAAAGTTAGTGATGCCAGCAGATACAAGGTGGAACACAATGTACGATTGTTTAAACTCGTATTGTGAGGCATGGCCGACACTTGTGACAATCTGTGATGGACATACTGACCGCATAGATGTTGCCATTGCCAATAAAGTTCGTAATGTAGTAATCAAACGTTCTGCAGATGAATACCGACTTTGTTTGAAACCAGTAGCTTGCGCTCTCGATAAAGCTCAATCGGACAATTGCACAATAGCAGAAGCAGTTGAATTATGGAAAGATGTAAAAACGGCCCTGCATAATGACACTAATAATTCAACAAAGCGTGCGGCCGATAAGCGTTATCAACAAGCTGTGACACCTCACCACATGCTGGCCAATCTACTCCACCCTAAATACCGTGGTCGAAACTTGACTCAGCAAGAACGTGAAACTGCACTCACCCCGTAGCATCCGAAATCCCTGGTTTGATGACTTTGGTAATCAAATTCGAGGCCATGGCACCACCATTTCACATTCTTAAATTTAACGACGAAGTTGTTAATGGAGTAACCTCTCTTCATTGGTGGAAGTCGCACAGACGTGACTTCGAGGATGATCTGCTGGAAGCATTTGAATTCACTCAGCGTCTGATGTCAGCTGTGGCGGCGTCAGCTGGTGTCGAGCGCGTGTTCTCCAGCTATGGGCTCGTGCAGAGTAAGTTGAGAAACAAACTTGGAACTTTAAAAGCGGCTAAACTAGTATTTCTTTTTCGGTCCCTAAACTGTGACAAAGAAAATGACTTCCGGTTTCAGTTGAATGATGATTGTTGACTAGACTAGTGAAGTACAATTGCAGCATTATTGAAAACTGAAAGTGAAAAGTGATGACAGACACATCTATCTGTGACTCAGTTAGGTTTGCGCGATATTGCTTGAGAGAATATCGATATCGTTATTATAAAAAAATTGCGGTATCTCAATAGTCAATATATCGAGTGTTCTGGTTAATCACTTAATTGTGAATAATTAAAGAATATGCATCCCATCATTCATAACATATTGAATATTTTGAAAGCAATTTCACTGGAAGCCGTTGCTGCCTAAGTCAGCAACGGTTTTCAGTGAAATTGCTTTCAAAATATTCAATATGTTTATTATGTTACGAATGATGGGATGTCTATTCTTTAATTATCACTGTTTGAACTAATAATATATAGAGTTCAAAATTTATATATTACGTCATATTAGCAACGATTTTTCAATTTTGTTCACAATTGCATCACAGATACAGTGAGTAGCAATAGGACAGAAATGATGCAATGCATAAATCTAACGAATTAGCCCTAATTAGATGCACAAAATCTATGAAGGTATGCAAAAGTCATCATTGTCTAAGTCTATCAACCTTGTTAACTTCTGTCTTTAAAAATATGCTCAAATTAAAATTGATAAACTGGTGTACATTTTTCAACAATTTTGGTGGACGATGTTGCTGTCTGCGACAGCTCTATCATCCACCAAATTTGTTGAAAAATGTACACCAGTTTATCTTTAACCCTTAGCACACTGATGTCGAAATTTTTAAATTTCAAATTAAATTTAAAGATAAACTGGTGTACGTTTTTCAACAAATTTTGTGGAAGATGGTGCTGTCACAGACAGCAGCATCGTCCACAAAAATTGTTGCAAATTGTACACCAGTTTATCTTTAAATTTAATTTGAAAATTTAAATTATCATGCTCCAGAGTGCTAGGGGTTATGTTTATTTTGAAAAATTAAAACTCCTACATCAGTGTGCTAAGGGTTAATGTAATGTAATGATGTGTTTACGTGTTACAATGTATATAGTTTCTTGCCAGTTTCAGCAATTACTGATTTTGATTTTTGAAGTTGTAGTAAACTACTTAATTTAATAACATTTCAATCTTTATTGTTTTAGTGTTAAATAAAATGGAGCCCAAAAGTCCAACTTGATAAGCACTAGCCAATAGTAATCGAGACACTCAATGACACTCCAGAGTGACTCCAGACGCATGTCATAGCTGAAAAAAGAGACAGTGTCTTGCTTTAAAAGAGTGTGCTTTTGGAATTAGACTAATAGTAATAGCCATACTGGCCCATACATGACTTTTCATGTACACTATTGCTTTAATGGTCATGTAGTGACATGTACGCACATGGAATTCTCCTCTTCTTTACAGCTTACACATACTTAATGATCATACTTTGTACACATGTGTGATGTACTGTGTACATGAACCTCAAGTATGTAGATTGTAGATGTGGACTCGTGCACTGGGTCTAGTCTTGCTGATGACAAATATGAGCAATTAAGTGTATAATTCTATTTTGTGTTGATGTTCAAGTGCCATGGAAGCAGTAAAATAATTATGTTACTTTAATTTAACAAAATTACTGTTAATTGTATTAATTACTTGAAAATTCCTCTATTTTTGCAAAACTGATTTAAATCACGATTTTTTCGATAAAAATCGAGTGATTTAAATCATGATTTAAATCATGATATAAATCAATTGATTTAAATCAAGCCAACCCTGATCTGTTATAATGGCAGCAACAGCTCCCAGTCATATTAGTTTTGAAATATTTAACAGAATGTTTATTAAATTGTAAATTCATCAAACATATCAGATATATAATTCGTACACTTGACAGAGTTTCAACGTTCATGACTGAGCTAAATGTGGCATAATGATTGTGACATCGGCTCAGTAGCGACATAGTTGATTATGGGAATATGTAATTGAGTGACAAGTCAGTTCTTTCCATTGGCGAAGATCAGATATGAAACGACACGGTTATGAATCCTATTAATAAACTGTACATGACATGTATTTTAGGCCTTCTACTTTGATCGTGATGATGTAGCGCTTGATGGATTCCATACATTCTTCACAGAAATATCGGCTAAGAAACGCAAATTTGCTAACAAGCTGATGTCTTTTCAAAATACACGTGGCGGCAGAATTGTTCTTCAAGATATTCAAGTAAGTACAGTCAAATTAACCCTTTAAGATACAAGCCGACCAAATATAAGTTTTACAGCAGTTTTTAGAAATGTCCATTTGCAAACCAAGAGAATCCTATTTTTGAAAATTTTACACTGGAGTGACTGGCTATCACTGGAATGACTGGCTCGATAGGCGAGCCAGTCATTCCATGGATAAATTTTGAAAAATAGGATTCTCTTGGTCTGCAAATGGACATTTTCCATGAGAAAATTAAAATTTTTAAAAACATTCGAGGGATAAATGGTTAGGGCAATGAACAATACTGCTATTTTTATGATATTTCATTATGTTCCTACATGTATCTTATGCCAACAGAAACCAGACAAGGATGAGTATGGAACGGGTCTGGAAGCCATGCAGGCAGCCATGGCTATGGTGAAAACTGTCAATCAAAGCTTCCTGGACTTGATAAAATTTGCTCACAAACATAGTGATCCAGAGGTATGGTGAGAGTAACTGTCTGACTGATGTAAGTCATCAGACAATAATTTCAATGAGCAATAACTTTGAACCTGCTGAATATTTTGAAAACAATTTGACTGTACAGTAAGTTGTTGGTGGCTAAGTCTACTGTTAGCCTATGTAATAAATATGTTATGATGTGGTTAGTCCGATATTTGCACTCATATTTTGCCTGGTATTGTATATCAGTTTATTTATTGGTCCTCGATCTTCACACTCAGGCAAATATTGAAACTGATATAGAATACCAGGCGGAATACATACGTATGCTCATGCAAACATGCGACTAAGCATGTAATAACATCTATATATTGTAATTAGACATCTTTTATTGACTGGAAGCTAATTTATTAACTAACTTGAAATATTTCCCTCAGCCTGAGCCTCATCAGCCAGACTGATCTCTGGTGGGTCTCGTTCATTCCGAGACTTGGCAAGATCTCACAGAATCAGGATAGTGTCATAAATCGGTGGCAGTTCATGGTCTGTTTAATTATATATATTTAAACATAATTCTTGACCAATAAGCGATTAATAGTAATAACCGAAACATGGTAATATCTATATTCACCTACACACCTTGTAAATAAACCAGCTTATACGCTCATTGGAAAGCATACATGTAAGAAAACAAGGACTGGAGGAAGCTTACAGGTAGGTATCGTCATGAAATATGACATACAATATTTAAGAACAAATGCGCCAATTATGAATAATTCTATAAAAATTGCGTTTACCTGAAATACCATATCATAAAGATGTATTGTAAGTTATTTATAGATAACTTGGAAGTGACAGTAATACATTTGTTGAAATACTTCACTATATTTTTTAAAATATTAAAGAAGTGAACAAAATATGTTATCTGATTTATTCTCACAGTACACAACATCGTTGCACACAATAGATAAATCCAATCTGTCAATCAAGTATATGACGACATAATGAAATATGTCACAGGTAGGCTGACGTCACATTTACAATATGCCATTCATATCCAAATCTGTCAGGAACTCTTATTAGTCTGTCATGTGTACAAATTGTATGTCTACTACTTAATAATCATTCTGTTGACTATTTTGAAACTAATTTAACTGGGTGCTGTTGCTGCTATAGGCAGCAACTGCACCCAGTCAAATTAATTTCAAAATATTCAACAGCTTACTTGTATATTTTTTTGGAAATTGAGATTCAGGGAGTTCAGGGTTTGATCAATCTCTACATGAACAAAGCATGGGTGGAGCTTAGCTGGAAATGGGCGTGGCATAGCTAAAACTAAATTCGTCCATTTCTTGTCCAATTTTAACCATTTAATGACCAAGATTGGTGAAGAAAAGGAAGAGTTTTGTTTAGTCAATGCCTATTTACAGGCCAAGAGATTATTTAAAAAATTCACCATTGGAATGACTGGCGCAGTTATCGAGTCATTAATTCTAGTGGAAATTTTTTTTTTAATGCTCTCTTTACCTATAAATTCAGGGACATTGTCCAGGACCACTGCAGAGGCTTGGTGTGACCTGCTTGATGATTAAAGAGTTAAGTTGATACAAGAGGGGTCAAGAGCTCTTGGACCCCCTGTCCAATTTTAATCAAATGTTGCTGGAAGAACCCTACACATGTTGCAGTCTCTTGCTAAACTTTAAGGTTTCAACCTTTGTTCAAATACTGCTCAGCCGGATGAGCACCTTATTCAAATAATTAACAGCAATCTCTGCTTTTCGGTGACATTCAGTCATATTCAAGTATCCAGCACTGGACTTTTATTTATTTAACCCTTTAATCCTCAAATTTGGTCACAAAAATTTAAAATTTTCAACAGAGAATGTTCATTTGCGAACCATGAGAAGACTACTTTTGAAAATTTACCACCATTATGACTGGTTCAGTTATCGAGACAGTCATTCTAGTCATAAATTTTCAAATATACTCTCTTGGTTTGTGAATGGACATTTCTCAAGACCACTGCAGAAGGCGTTTTTGGTCAGCTTGAGTATTAGGGTTAAGGCTTAGGTCTCTTTGTACTAAGATTGCTGTTCTATGCTTTTTCAGATGGAAGACTTTGTAGAGGATGAGTTTTTAAAAGAAGTAGTTGAGCTGTTGAAGACACTCAGCGATCATGTGACCAATCTTCAGCGTGCCGGGCCAGGTTTAGGGGAGTATTTGTTCAACAAGGAAACTCTCTGTAGTTAGAAAGTTTTTCCCATTTCCTCATGATAATCAAGTCATAGGATCCGTTCTCATTGCACATTTATAACAATATGGAATCAATGCTCTGTCGTGTCAATTATGTTCGAAATAATTAGATTAAGTGTCATGAATGTTGTTATTGTTGCGTGCTATCCATAGACTAGAACCAATCTTCCTTCAGAATATTAACAACCCCTTAACCATCGAATTTGTTCAAGAAAAATTTAATTTTTCTCATACAAAAATGCCCATTTGCAGACCAAGAGAAGACTTTTTGAAAATTTACCACTGGAATGACTGGCTCATTTATCAAGCCAGTCATTTCAGTGGTAAATTTAAAAAAATAGTCTTCTTGGTCTGCAAATGAACATTTCTCAAGACCACTGCAAAAGCCCATTTGGCAGACTGCGTGTTAAAGGGCTAACAGGGACTGACCTACTCATTTGAAATCATTAGCCAGTGAATTAGCCTATTTTAGGATTTCATTAGCCAAATCTGGACTTTCTTAGCCTAACGCTAGATCTTAAGGCTAATAACCAAGTAAGAGATGACCAGCAGGTTATGTAAGAAATAAAATATTGGATAGAATTAGATGTGTCATCATGGTTTAAGAGGAACTGACATACCAGCATACATGTAAAATCATTAGACATGAATTAGCCTATTTGGACATTTTATTAGTCAACCATGAAAAGTATTCTCAAAAGGGAATTGGTGAATGGGTAGGTCTGTCCCTGGGTTAATCAGCAGCGATCCTGCATCATTGCTATGTAATTATCCTTCTAGCCTCACTATTTAAAACTAATTTAACAAGAATCAGTTATTATTCTAAAGGAGCAACAGTTCCCAGTAGAATTAGTTAAAAATATTCAACATAATATCTTCATTATCTTGTATGTTACAAAGAATTTAGCATCTGATGTGTAGCATTTATAACGCTTCTCTGGGAAAGAGAAACTTAGCTATAGTACAAAATGGTGAGTCGGTGACCATAGATAATGTAGGCCAACCAGAGGTTGCCCAGGAGCAACGGACAAATTTTCTTATTTTAGAGCCCTGCATTGCACCTGTGACCTTAAAGGGCTTTATGCTTTGTTTTAAGTGTTTGATATGCTGAATATTTTAAAAACAATTTGACTAAGGTGTTGAATGCTAGGCCACTACCAGTTTCAGTCAAACTGTTATCAGAATTTTCAGCGGGTCCAGAGTTATTGCCCATGGAAATTATTTTCTGGTGGCCGGGAGAAGTCAGACAGTTAATGAACACTCGTGCAATGAAATCCTGTCTACCCTGTGTTGGTACATATGTCCCAAAGAGTTAGTGTGCGTGGACATGGACCGTACTAGTTTCTGTCATAACCATGTCAACGATAATATTATCTGGCGCAGTAGAAAGCATTTTAGTTAATATTATTACTATTTTTTTTTTTAATGTTATTTTTATTTATTTTATTAGTATTAATAATATTATCATTATTTATATTATTATTAGCTCACCTGCTGACCTGAATGCCCAAGTGAGCTTATGACATGGCGTCCATCCGTTGTCCGTCGTCCGTCCGTCAAATCGCCTCCTCCTTAACGGTTTGACCGATTTCAACCAAATTTGGCTGGGAGGATGCTACACTGGTACCATCCAGAGGTTTTTTTCCCGAACTTTGATTGATACATTTTTTGTGGTGAAAGCCTTAGATTTTATTAAAAATTTACCATAAATGGTCAAAATGCTACTCCTCCATAGCCGCTTGACATATTTCAACCAAATTTGGCTAGATGGATTCTATGGTGATAGGTTGTAGAATTTCTATTCAGAATTTTGATTGATCAATTTTTTGGGTGAAAATGTTAGATTTTATTCAAAATCTACCGGAAATGGTCAAAATGCTACTCCTCCGTAGCTTCTCGACATATTTCAACCACAATTTGGCGAGATGGCTTCTACAGTGCTAAGCTCTAGAACATCTATTCAGAAACTTTATTGATCAATATTTTTGGTGAAAATCTTAGATTTTGTTAAAAATGTACAGGAAATTGTCAAATTGTTTCTTCTAACCATTCTGAGCAATTTCAACCAAATTTTGCTGAAAGGATCCTGTGTGATGGGCTCCAGAATTTGCATTCAGAATTTTGATTCATCAATTTTTTGCGTGAAAATCTGATTTTGTGAAAAATTTACCAGAAATGTTCAAAATGGTACTCCTCCATGGCTGCTTAACATATTTCAACCGAATTTGGTTACATGTATTCTATGGTGATAAGCTCCATAACTTCCATTCAGAATTTTGATTGGTCAATTTTTCCGGTGGCCATCTTGTTTAATGTAAAGAATCATGTATATTTGAATGCTAATGGTGCAGGTGAGCGTCACAGGCCCTTGGGCCTCTTATTATTATTATTATTTTTATTTTTATTATTATTTCTTATATTCAGCAACTCTTGCCTCAGCAACTCTTAGAACTACTGCTCAATATTTACATTAATATTAATCGTTATTATTAAACTGTACTCTGTTTATTAAAATTATACAATCATATGAATTATACCTGCTATAAAATTTACCTGTCTAATTCTAGTGTTGTTGGTGTTATACTGCATTTACATGGGCTCTATACAAGAATAAGAACACAGTCAGTGTTATCCGTAATTACTGGAGAGGATAACACAATTTTCTTCAACCACAAATATTGTGTACCATGTTGTCATATTTTGGCCTAATGGTTTCTAACTTTCTTAACCATTTCAACGACAATTCCATGAAAAAGTATATTTTCCTGATGTAAAACTTATGCTGTTGAATATTTTGAAGTTAATTTAATTTCAAAATATTCAGCTGTTCCTGTATGGTAGGTAATGTTGAAAATGAAATTTTGGGAATTCATCCGTGAGAGGGTTACCAAGCGGCATAGGTTATCAGTATCACTTGTATTCAGTCTTCAGCTAACTTCTCACAATGTATTGCGCTTACTACAGTTTAAGCTTAACCGGAGCGCTGTATCTGGTACAGGGTTTCAGTCAACATTAAGCAGTTATAAGCGCAATGCTTTGTGGAAAGTTGGGTGGAGACCGAATACGAACTACATGTGGGTAAATGTGATCTAAGATTTAGATAATTTTATGTCAACGGTAAGCTTTACAATTGCCATATTTGGTCGTATTTGACCGTTTAATCGTCAAGTCAGCCAAAACTTGCCTCTGCTGTTGTCTTGAGAAAATATCCATTTGCAGGCCAAAAGAAGAGTATTTTTGAAAGTTCATCACTGGAATGACAGGCTCAATAAGGGAGCCAGTCATTCTAGTGGTAAAGATTTAAAAAAACAGTCTTCTTGAGTCTTGACCTACAAATGAGCATTCACAAAACAAAAATGTTTATTTTCTTGATAGAGTTACCTATCATTCATATAAAGTCTATGTCAATATGCCATACGTTGTACGCAAACAAAATGTGCAAACTTATTCCCTTAGAATCATTATTATCAATGGTAAAGTATGTTTAGTGATTCAGCATGTTTCATAATTTTAGATCTAAAAAAATTGACATTTTTATCTCTCGTCATTTGCATTATAGGCCGAGTGTAGACTTGCACGGTTATGTGATTAAATCGAAAATCAGGATTAGTTTTTTAATCTAATTTATATGATTAGAAATTAAATCGCACAGTCATGATTAATTTCTACTGCATATAATATTTGAATTCAAATCTTATAATTACTTTTTGGTCACGAAAATTGACATCTTGCTCAGTGAATCTATGTCCATTTGCAGGCCAAGAGAAGACTATTTTTAAAACTGTATTACTGGAATGACTGACTCGAGAATCAAGGCAGGCATTCCAGTGATACATTTTCAGAAATAGTCTTCTCTTGGCCTGCAAATGAACTTTTCAAAACACAATTGCAGCTTTTGTCATTGATATGCTTTTGATGTTACATGTATGTCTGGGTAATTTGTACCCAAGCTGATTAATCGAGTAATCACAATTATTCTTAAATAATCGATCATGATCACTCGAAGCAATAATCGCACACGCCCAGCTGAGTGTAAGTAATGGCCAAACTCTGTCAGTATGACATGGTTTCTGGGGAATATTTGTCAAAGGCCCTACTAAGTAATGGCGCATGTACATAATGTATGATCGAGTGCTTAACCCTTTCAGCCTTAAATCTGTTTTAGAAATTTGCACATTTTTTCAAAGAAAATGTCAATTTGCAGACTAAAAGAAGACTATTTTTGAAAACTTACCACTGGAATGACTAGCTCAAGACGACTCCAGAAACCGTTTTTGGCCAGGTTGAGTGTTACATAGTAAACCTTACAAACCAGAAACGATTGACTTCTTTTGATATATGGAATGTCCTGTTGAATATTTTGAAAGTAATTTCACTGAAAGCTGCCTGTACAACAAATTCCAGACAAATTAGTTTCAAAATAGTCAACAGCTCTATAGTATTGTCTTGAAATTGAGATCATAGAATTTTCATGTGCAACGGGTTAAATTTCATGCAGTTGAATGCCTTTGTAGTTTGTACTTGGACTGCTGGTTTCATATTGGCTTATATAAAAATTTAAAATATTTAAAAAGGTTTTTCTCAAAATGATTTAAATTTCTGTACGTGTACATGTACTTATAAAACTACCTCTACTGTTATTGTGTCAGCTTACGTACCAACATAATTATATACATAAATTTTCATTTATATTGATGCTAGCCAATCGCCTTCATTGAAAAATATTGCTATCATTGATTGCTATAGGTTGTAACTTTATCATTTTCAAAAATAAATTTGATTAGCAAATTAACGCTTATTGTACTGGAATGGAAACATTTTGAGAATGGTGCTGCTAAAAGCTTGGCTTGTTTCCACATACATGTATGTACCCCTTTAACCGTTAAAATTCCAGTATCTCAAATTTCAAAGTAACTGTTACACAGGAAAGCTGTTGGATATTTTAAAAAGTAAGTTGGCGGAACCTGCTGCTGCTCTAAGTAATAACAGGTCGCAGTCAAATTACTTTTAAAAATGCTTCTTACAGCATAAAGAATTTGCCACGTCTGATCTATAAGGGTTAACACTCTCAGGACGAAGCCGGCCAAAATGGCCTCTACAGTGGTCTTGAGGAATGTCTATTTGCAGGCCGAGAAAACAATGTTAGAAAATTTACCATTGGAGTGACTGGCTGGATAACCGAGCCAGTCATTTGAGTGTTAACTTTTCAAAAATTGTCATCTCTTGACCAAAATGGCTTCTGCAGGGTGCTTGGGAAATGTCCATTTGCAGACCAACAGATTATTTTTTGTAAATTTACCACTGGAATGACTGGCTCAATAACCGAGCCAGTCATTCCAGTGGCAAATTTTCAAAAATTATGTTTTGCTCTGCAAATAGACATTTTATTCAGCAAATTTGACGGTTGAAGGGTGTTTAACCATTTAACCCTCAAGAACATTTCAACTTTCTCATAGAAAATGTCCATTGCAGACCAAGAGACCACTTTAATTTACCACTGGAATGGCTGGCTCGGTTACTGAACCAGTCATTCATGTGGTAAATTTCCAAAAATACTCTTCTCTTGGTCTGCAAATCTTGCTTAGATCAGTTTGCATTTACAGGCGAAGAAAAGACTTTAAAACTTTGTCACTGGAATAACTGGCCCTTCTGTTAACAAACCAATCATTCCAGTGCTAAATAATAAAAAAAATCAGATATCAAGCCAGACATTCCATAGTTAGAGTAGTCTTCTTGGCCTGCAAATGGACATTCTGCATCAAATCCTGTGAAAGTCGGTGTATGCCAGCTTGACCGCTAAAGGGTTAATAAATCTCTGCCTTCTGGTAGCCTTCCAAAATGCATGTGGTTTCTTGAACAGGGTTGATTATGTACTGCCGGCATAGTATACTTTACTGCTCAGGGATTTATTATGTATTATACATATATTTATATTAGAAATCATACTGGTTACATGTCTCTAGCCAGCAATAAATGTTTATTTAGTTCTGTATTCTAGTGATTGTTTTGTTTCTTTATAATCCTGTTAGTTGGGTTGGAGATTAATCTCGATTTATCCCTAGCCAGAATGGTAATTGCCAAGTTAGTTTCAGCTATCCCATGTGATTATGTACATTGTAAGCCATTAATTGCAATGTTCTGCAATAGGGGGGATCCATTACTATCCATGGCCCATCCATTTCAAGCTCAGCTCTGCCCACTTCGTACCTGTTGAAGAGATGATCCCCTCCTGTGTAAAAGTTTTACATAAATCTTCTTGTTATAAAGATCTGATGGGCATCGCTCCGTTCTATAATCGAGACTAAGATTTTGGGGTTGCTGTGACAACATATGTGATTGTGGAAGGGATGAAATGAGAATTTGCTCGCCTCATCCGACAGATCGTGAATGGACGATATTGGTGGAATTGTCAGAGCCTGAATTTAACTCTAATCTGAGTTGTATATTATCACAAGAATCGAGTGAGGAGCCGATTGTCACTCTAATATCATCAGTCCAAATCTATCCCTACAACTACAACTTCTTGCATTTAATTCTGAAGCTTTATTTATCGTATCCTATGAACTGGATAGTATAACTTTAACTAGATAGATGCGAAGAACCTTGAAATAACTGTACAATATCAATGCCACATTGCTCAACTGCACTGTATTTCGCAGTCCTTCAAGTTATTCAACTGAGAATTGGTGTATTGCTTTGTTATGAGAAGTTACAAACCAATTTGGAGTTTCAGGCTGGGTGGATGCACCCTGTCGTGAGTGGCTATGGAATTTTTACTGATCTATTTTCCAGTGGCTGTCATTTTCTCGACGCTGTCATTTTCATGGCATCTCAGAAACTGCTGTATTGATCAGACTGAAATTCATTAGATTTAATTTCATCGATAATTAAGGGTGATTAACTTGATCCTTGATAAAACATGATTGTCATGGATCAATATAGATTTTGGGTTTGGTGGCCATAGTGGAATTTTTTCATTGGCTGGATGGAACCTAAGGTTTAATCTGATTGTGTGGTCAGCGCCCATAAAAAACTCCCACTAATTATCGTTTGTACTGAATTCCAATTTGGTTTATTGTCTATAATATTATGCCTCTTCGAATGTTAATTGTCGACGTGAGCGTTAAGGCCCTTGGGCCTCTTGTTATCATAGAACACTCACCGATCTTAATAGCATTATCACAATTCACTGAACTATCTGCAACAATCAATGTGACGCTGCTAACTAAATGTCGAGATTCTTGTTCAATAAATGGCGGATGAGCCTCCAGCCACTGAGTAAAGCAGCTAAGATCAGTTTTTCCTCCGAGTTCATTTGCTGGACGCAGGTCTTTATGCTGCTCAAATGTTCCAAGCGGGTTGTTGTAAACCTCTCTAATTCAATGAAGATATGGACACACTGTGGAATAGCATGCACCCATTTTGTCCGAGTACTGTTAGTTATTCCATAACTGCGTGGCATGTCTCCACATGATTTCAAAGAATGCATTAGGAACTGTTCTATGGTTTGGTTAAAGCATACTCCATCCCAGAACGTGTCTGATCTTCGAATTGTAAAGTACCCCTTCTTAGTAAACTGTTTACGGTGGAATTTCTACCAGTGCCACAGTAGACACTGGAGCTTCCAGCACCGTTTTTAACAAGCGTCTATGAGAGCATCCCACCTCGTCAAAGACCACCCCTTAGGTCTTCAAACATACTTTTGCAAACAGCCAGCAGAGCTGACATTCCGGTGGCTGGTGTTGTAAACATCGTAATACAGATAGAGGAGATGCAATTCATTCAGTGAGCTGTCATCGCTTCTATCCAAAATGATGCCCTATTAGGTTCTGATTTTCTCAGCACCAGTGAAGCCGTCATTCACTGCTGACAACAGGAATTAGACATACACGGCCGTCGCATACCCCTTGGACCGGAGTCATCACTGTACGACACATGTACAGTGATTTTAGCTTCCACAGCAACAGTTGAGCCGAGACAGGAGGAAATTTTATGTGCCACCGCACCACAGTTAGGAGATAACACACACATAGCCATGCTGGAACCCGACCCTGAATACATGATCGCCTCCCAATGCGGGAGTCCACGGATAATAGTGGACACCACCAACAAAAATCACATACCGTTTCGGGTATTCAATGGAACAGCCGATCCTATAACACTTGTCCCAGGCGTTTACTGTGGCCATTTGGTGGACATAATTTCACTAGAGACAGCTCCCACTACAACTACAACAACATCAGCTTCTGATGACAACATACCAGAACATTTGCATGACCTATATTTGCTGCCACAGTTGGACTGACGCAATCTCACAAACGTGATGTACGACGGATCCTGTTTAAATATCAGGAGTTTTTCCCACAGTGGATATGGATCTGGGAGAAACTCACCTTGTGCGTCACTTTATTGATACCGGGAACAACCGACCTATATATCAGCCGGTACGTCGTCTTCCTATCCATAAAGAGACAGAAGCACACAAACAGTTGAACGACATGTTGTGGACAGGCATAATAGAGCCTTCAGCATCCCCCTGGGCCAGCCCCATCGTACTTGCAGGCAAGAAAGACGGATCTTTGCGGTTTTGTATTGACTACCGCTGCCTTAATCATCTAAGCGTCATGGACGCGTATCCATTACCCCAGATAGATCAGGCGTCCGGATCCAAATAGTTCTGTACACTTGACCTGGCAAGCGGATACTGGCAGGTAGCCATGGATGAGGCTGATAGGGAAAAGACTGCGTTCGTCTGTAGAGACGGTCTTTTCCAATTCCGCTAGATGTCTTACGTCTTGTGCAACGATCCATGAACAGTCGAGCATCTCATTGAGCAGGTATTAACTACCCTGCAATGGGAGATCGGTCTCTATTACATTGACAATGTTATCGTTTTTGGCTCTTCGTTTGAGCAGACTTTGTCCAATCTGGACAAAGTTCTAATGTGGTTTCGAAATGCCAACCTCAGGCTCAAACCCAAGAAATGCAATTTCTTCAGGCAAAGTGTCGAGCTCCTCGGACATGTGATATCCGCAGATGGAGTGGCCACACAACCTACAAAAACACAAGCAGTGGCAGATGCATCTATCACTTCAGCAAGATTACATCTCCACTCTTTCAGATCACTGAAAAGGGTCGACCCTTCGAGTGGACGAGTGCCTATGAGGTTTCGTTCAGGGCATCATTGAAGGACCTGTTAACAACCGCACCTATTCTTGCTCATCCTAACCATAGCCTCGATTTCATCCTAGACACTGATGCGTCTGCTTATGCAATAGGCGCTGTTCTATCACAGGTAAAAGAAGATGGAACAGTGCAGGTATTGGGTTATGGTTCGCATACTGAATAAAACGGAGAAACGTTACGCAACCACTAAGTGAGAATTATTAGCTACGGTGTACTTTGTTAAGTACTACAAACACTTTTTGTGCGCCTGCCTGTTTACACTACGTACAGACCACGCCTCACTAGGCTGGCTCAGAAACCTAAAAAATCTGGAGGGCCAGGTAGTGTGGTGGCAGGAATCCTTGCAGGCCTTCAACTTCAATGTTGTTCATAGACCCGGAAAGCTGCATGGAAATGCCGATGCCTTGAGTAGAACTGGGCTCGAGGATGAACAAGAAGTGGCCACCACAGTGCCACATACAACACATCCAGCTTCCAAATTACCAGAACTGTGGTGTGCAGACTGGAATGCGGAGAAGCTCCCTCATGAACAAACAACAGACGCGCAGACATGAGCAATACATGCGTAGATCCAGGGGAGTATTATTATCAGAGGTTTTGGGAGTGCTATATGTACAATGACAATCTCTACAAGAATAATTGGATAATAATTCTTGAGCATTATAAGGTCATAATACTTGAACAGTTGCATAACAACGCTTGTCACTTAGCCGTTGAATGAGTTACAAAGCGGATCAAACAAGATTCTGCTGGATTGGGATACGCGATAGTGTCAAGGCTTGGGTCCCCTGTCAAAGACGCGCTGTTGGCCCACACCACACCATTACAAATTAAAATTGTGGGTGCACCGTTGGAGCGAGTGTCTATTGATGTGCTTGGTCCCTTAAATACGATGGATGAAAGAAACAAATACATCCTCATATTGCAAGATTATTTTACGAAGTGGGTAGAAGCATTCGCTTTACCACGCCAAGAGCCATCCGCAGTGGCGGAGGTTCTGTCCAGCAATGTGTTCTGCCATTTTGGGATGCCCTATCAGTTACATTCCGATCAAGGTAGTAATTTTGAGAGCCAGTTGATCTCCAAGCTCTGCAAAACGTTTCACATAGTCAAAACAAGAACAACACCATATCATCCGCGTGGAGACGGGATGGTAGAGAGGTTGAAAAGAACTCTCGCGATGATGTTGACTAAGGAAACACGCCTTGGTTGTCATGATTGGGATCTTCGACTCCCATGTGTACTCATGGCATACCGCACTTCAATACATTCCAGCACAGGTTATACCCCGACTCGGTTAATGTTAGCCTTACCCTTGGATCTGGTCATGCCCAGAATTGCAAGGGAGAAAAATTCACCATCTCTCTATGTAGAACTCGTGTGACAAAGGATAGAACAGGCCCATGCGCTAGTGAGAGAAACACTGCACACCGGCGTCAGAAAACTTGGCATAACTGACGTGTACATGGAGACCCATATGGGATCGGAAAAATGGTTTGGGTTTGCAATACACGACGCTCTGCAAATGTACCAAATAAACTGAGTTACCAGTGGAAAGGCCCCTATGTGGTAGTAGGTAAGAAGTCGGACGTAGCCTACAAAATCTGCGCCTCGGATGGCATGACCTCAGTGTGTAACACTGGTACCCCGACTGATGTATCTACAGCAACAGGTATTCCCGATGCTAGCGTAGAGTATGGCGGTGCCAGTTCAGCCCCTCTCCTACCAATACAGGAGTTGGGTGAACATACGGCTAACACTGAGGACGATGACGAGCTACATACTCGCCCTCTCCCTCCTCAGAGCGGGTCTACCAGGTCTGGGAAGTCGTATCTGAAGACTTTCTTATTTGTCTAAGGGGAAGGATGGAAAAGTTGTTCCGCCGACCTCTTCCTATTTCCACTCACTTCATGCTATTACCCCAATTATAGAGTTGTCACAAGTTGAGGCTGCCCCAAGCCATGCCATCGGCGTGGAGGAACAAGTAGCATGGAAGTAAAGAGGCTTGATGAGGCCATGGCCTGTTATGGACAATAGGAAACCTGTACAGCTCGGAGCACCCCTTCCACACCCAAAAAATGCCGGATCACCCCCCCCCCCCCCTCCAAGCTGCATCCGCGACACTACCGCCACGCCAACTGACATCCCTAATTTCTGCACCAAGCTTGGACATCACACGTCCCATCCTTCTCACACTCCACTCGTCGTCTCTTGACTGTCCATCTTCAGATATGAGAGAGTTCGCTGCTTCAGGAGAGGTGGTCTCCCACACCTCGGTCATCCCCTTGGCCGATGGTGGCATGGAGGCAGGCTGTTCAACAGATTCTCAGCTCAATCTTTCCAGGTACCTAAAAAACTATGACAGAGTACCAGCCATTGTGTAACGGGAGATGTCAATCACTAAAAATGCCTTACCACCTCATCCTCCAGTGAGCAGCCAGGACATCACAGCAGAAAGACAGGAGCATCAGTAATACACATGCCCTTAGGGCTGGATATGTCAACTTTAATTGCGTAAATACAAAACCTATACACCCGTTTATAGGAGATATAATGGAGACATCTACACCCCATCAAACAGATTAAACCAGCATGCACCTATCCTTTGCAACAGAAAAGGATACTGATACAGAATCCGCAACAATCCCTACCGCATGAATGCGGTGAGCGATTTGCTCTCTGCACACGAAACATTCGCGATCAACAGCCTCGGCATATTCTGCGTGGAAAACTGAATATTGCCCACCGCATCGCACGACCAACATCCCATATGACACCAGACTCCCCTACCTCAGACATCACTGCATACAAGGACCAAATCAACATTTTCCGCCCTACGCACACCCTTTTCACAGTCACGTGGAAACTACATATGCAGAAGGATAACAACATCAAGAACATCACCACCCCGCACCGCAAGGCACACCCCACCCCTTGAAGCGACATCAGCAATAACAGTAAACGGGACAACACCAATTACACGTAATAACAGATTTCTTTATTGAAAGCGCCGGATGACTGCAGTCTGTCGTTGGTAGCTAGTACGAGATAGGCACATAATGTGAAATTCAACAATGGTCTGATTCAAGTTACGACAGCCCCCCGTCTTGGTCATCCTCGCACTAAGTACCTCTGTCCTGCCTTCCTAAGGCTTGGCCATTACAGAGAGAATACATTCAATAGCCGGTAAAGTTGTCACCACAAGCACTGCAGTGCCCCCCTCCCCCCCCCCCCTAAAACTGCAATAAAACTTTGACACCGCACAACAGCGCAAGATTCATCTGCAGAGAACCAGCCATGCATATCTACAACCTACATCAACACGACAGAAACATAGACACTCAGGATGACTGTTTCACAATCTCCATACGACGGTATTGTAATTTTACAACTGAACCACACATTTTCCGAGTTGTACTGTAATAATTAAGTTTGTGTCTAGGTGCGGTGAGACTAGTGCTACCCACAGAGCAGGATGCTGGCAGTCTGCCCACCTGGTAAATACAGTCCTGCTTGGTGGGATCAGTAGACGTGACTCCCGCAAGACCAAACAATAAATTGCAGTCAGCTAAACTGTTATAATTTTGATTGAGAGCTAAAATGTTCTACTGGGCTTATAAATCATTAACGCACAGGCTGGCAAAGTAGCAACAAAACTTGAACAGTTTAATACGTATGAGAGTTAAAAAAATTCTCTGACCTACAAATTCCGCTCAACAATCAACAAGAGCAGTAATAATATACAAAACACAGAGCGCTTGACGCATATTTAGAAAGCCAGACTTCAACTTTCTGCATCCAATTTACATTAGTCAGCAACATTTAATAAGCAAGAGAACTCCTAGTTTCCGATCAACCAGGTACTTTCGAAACAAGAAATCACGTGATCAACACCACTCTTTTCCGGTAAATTAGATCAAAGACTATAAACATGCAAATCGCTCTCCCACGTGGCTACCACTCAAGCGATGGAGGAGGCGAGAGGTGATGAGTCGGGGTCATAGACCGCTGACGTAATCACGCCCCCCCCCCACACCATCGGGCGTTCCAGCCTGAAATTTGAACAGGCAAATTTATACGTATCTAACATGGAAACCTCCTCACTCTAATTAAAAAGTGAGCGGCCACAGGAATAAGTAGTTCCCGATTTTAACATTGATCGGTGATCCGATTTTCCGTAAAATAGAGATGAAAGCGGCCCTCCTTCCTTTTTATATTTATATTTACCTTCTACTTATGAAGGGAATATTTAATCAGACACCAAGATAACAAAATTCACAAAATCCTTCTATGGAGAAGACCGACTCACCCAAAAGTTTTCGGGCGTGGTCATCCACCCTCCTGTGACGTCGCCAAAACCTATAAAATGAGAAGAGTGCGCACAGAAATTCATCTTTCCTCCAAACTCGACACTAGGGAAGATTGAGCATTAGGCTACTTTCGTGTTGCAAACCAAATTCTGCTGTATTATTATTATATTTATCTTTATAACTTTAATTGGCTATTAGGAAAGTTTAATAAAATAAAAAGTTAGGGAAAATTACGTTAGGTGTTTGTGGTCCCGCAAATAACAAAAATGCAGAAGTGAAATGTCGCTTGCAGAAGATCTTGCTTTATCTGATAGCTCGGCAGAAGAACCGCAGATGAGCATTGTGAAGAGATTTCTGTGTACTTCATTATTGTACAACGGATGGCCGTGTACACGCAAATTTTCTCAAAATTCGGACTTGAAATTACATGTCAACCGAGACCATCTATTTTAACTTCCAAACATTGTGTGTCAGTAGTTAATCTTCAACCCGGAGAACAGGACGAGCCAGTTGACATTGTTGCTCCACGATTAGAAACCCGACTACCTTGTGAAGTGATTCCAACCCGGAAGATGGCCAAAACCAAACGTACTAAAAGACGCAAACGTGACTCGCCTCATTCCAAAACAAAATCTGCATCTGCACTAGCACCAGCAACCACTTCAGAAGTCACCACCACTGCAGAGAGTCACCACACCAACATCACCAATAATGACAGCGCTGGCAGAACCCTCAGTCCCGACCACAGTAACTTCCGCAATCATCAAATCAGCTTCAGTCATGTTAAACATGCCAATAACAATGCCTAGGCTTTCACTAACATTACCCGACGTTTCCGACAGTTCAGCATCACCACCGGACTTAACCATTGACGAGGAAGCAGCCATAGAGATCCGCACCACATCAACACCATCGCGCAGCACCACCTCCACAGCAGTCACCATCACCAGCACCGCAACTAGGACACACCACAGCGCATCCATAAATCCTGCCATCCACAAGGCCACTACACCGGACAAAGTGTACTCGGGGAAACGACGCATCGCGCACCAAACAGACATCCGAGCAGTGCCACATACATCCATCAGCAAACTTATTCAGGCCGCTAAGATTAGGAGACTCACCACAGCAACCACCACCACATCATCACGCATCATCACAGCTTTCCACAGAAGTCAATCCGCACATACCACCACCACCACTGCGACCACCACCATGATGACAGCAGCCACCGCATCAGAGACGATCCGGACACCTAGCCACACTACAGTCGCCACCAGGCACACGTCAAGACCACACACATTAAACAGAACTTTTGCTAATTTATCCGCTACCTCATCAGACACTAGTATGGAGAATATCATCAGCAACATATCTGCAGTTCGCAATCACACACCATGACCAGCATATACAGATCGCGGTACCCAGACCCACTGAGGTAACTTTTCGGCAAACACCTGTGGTTATTATTGTCATGGATGCAGCAGAATATTTGATTACGTATGCGGAAAAGTGAAATATTATGCCTATTTTTAAAATACTATTCTTATTATTATTATTATTAAAGTTTTTAAAATTGAAACCCCATCCCTAGGCTGACTAAGGTCATCCTACACAGCTATGCTAATTATCGCATAGTTGTGTCTCATCAAAATAGTCATTGCGGATCCCTATGCTGCAAACACACCTTATGTGGTGTAAGTATACAGCATACTGCAACGAATATGTCTTTTATCCCGATCATGCCATCCCAGCTATTGCTGGGGCTGCCTGATGGATTTTTATGCTCATTATTATTATATAATATTCTTCTTATTATTTTTCTTCCTGTTTCAGACAATGGGACGGATATATGGCGAGAGCTATCCATGCGGATCCGCAATAATGGGCCGCACTGTATGCATGCCCTCATTTATCAGCAAGCATGTGTAATTCATTGACTCACTAATTGTTGTGATATGTAATATAAATATATACATCTTATTTTTCTATACTATATCTTAATTTAGGTACGTTGGAGCTTGGGCATTCTCAACGGAAATTTAATTATCCGTCACCCAAGAGAACACCCATGCGAGCTATTGTTTTAGCAAAATCAAGGTAGTAAAACTAATAAAAGACCACAAACCGCAGCATGAAAACAAAATAAGAAAAGGCCTGATAAAATAAATACCAGGCCAAAAATTAAAATCAAAGTATGCCTCCCTACCAAACTCTTTTGCACATCTATGTTACTTCTCTGATAAACTACGCATCTCTCGCGAGTCACTACCCCCCTCGGCTATGTGCCTGCTTGAGAAGTCTATAATTCTCGCCTATCGTGTGTCTTGTACCTTCGATCCGCGTTGCAGTATCATTTGCCTCAGGTGCCAAACTAGGAGGGGGTGATGTGGATCGACTGGTCGGGTACAAACTGTCCCAGCACAACTGGGTACAGAATGGCCGGATCGGGTACTTTCCAAGCACCCCCCCCCCCCCCCGGGTAGGACAGTACACGTGTATAAGGCCATATACGAGAGGTTTGTAAAAAGATTAAGTCCGTGAGATGGCCCAGCGGGTATGCGCAGGCGTCAGAGATTGCTTGCCAACACGTGTTAGCATCTTATTTTGTACAGAGTTGGTACATGTAATTACTTTAAATTACAAGTTCCTCGTCGTTCCCGGTCTCGCCCATGACCGGAATGAAGCGATGAGTCCAAATCCTTTTACTATTTTAAAATCGGTCTAGAAATGGTTGAGTTATAGCTAATTGAACCAGCAAATTCCTTTCAAAATATTGAACCCCATAGGCGTGGCGCATGCATACTCTCAGGGCATTGGTACGATAGCGCTTCATGTGACCCGCTTCCGTGCCTCTGAAGCTCGCTTGCGATTGGCTGTGGCGCTCCAGTTGTGACGTCATGAGCAGTATAAAAGGTGCTGGAAAATTATATTCAGGAGGAGTCAGGGAGAGACTGGTGGTGGTGAGATACCTGGTATGAGAGGACGAGTTGTGTAGTACTGTGAACTGCACAGCCGATACCTAACATCTGCTGCAGTGCCAATGAGTTTTGAGTACTCATCGTCTCTAGGGTACTAGCCACCACATCCACAACTGCAAGTTTTTGTAAGCTCCTGGAAATATATCACCCAGGGGCAATAAAGAAATTAAAGTAAGGTAACCCAAGCCACTAAAAACCGCAGAGGGACCTTCCATGCAGATGGGCCTGTTGGCCCCGATGTAGGCTTGTCCAGTATGTGGGGTGGGTGATGTGCTCGATGATAACTCACCAGCTCTGCCGTACCACGCCAACCAGTGGTGAATCAAATCTGCACATTTTGTGTTAGACTTTAATTGTTTTGACTAGTTAGGGGACATTGCCCGATGAATCGTGTGAGCTATTCAATGCATCTTGTCTTGTGATCCTCCAAAATGCATCCACATTATTAACTTTTCATCTGTAGTCCTTCAAGAACTTCAGGGCAGCTTTAGATTTCTGCATCAGTATGGATCTTTCAGCATACCGCTTAAATTATTAACTTTGTATGTAGACGTGACTAACTGCTAGCCATCCGCTTCTGCAAACATTCTTCTGCACTATTCCTGAGAGTGAGCCGCATCAGACAGTTCGCCTGCAGTTTTTCCTAGCAGCTAACTTCCGCATTGTGCCATCTCGCGTTCCAAACATGTTACGCTTCAACTACTGTGACTCTAGAACTTTCTCCATACCGATGACTAATAGGTACTTCGTCATTGTCATATTATTATTGTATTTATGTATTACTTTTGTGTAACAGGTACTGATGAATAATAGGTAGCTACCTGTTGCTTAAGACAGCATTTTTATAGTTTATTATTTTAATGTATATATTATTCTTATTTTGTGCCCATAAGCACTGTCAAGGTCGTGTGACCTTCTATTTTACTGTTTTGTGATAAGTTATGGCAGTCGCCGGGAGTAGCGGATATGTAACACTGCACACCGGCTAGCTTGTATAAATTGGCCACATACCTTAAGGCCTCCATTATATGAGTAATTGTCACTGTCTATGCTCTTGTTTGGACCTCCCTCTGTCACGTTATTTAGAGCTGACTTTGGAACTACTGGAGTTTCAGAGCAGTTAGAAATAAAGAGACGATGACCACACACACCTCCTGTATCTTCGGATACTAGTTAGTTAGAAAACCCCGCCAAAGTAGGAAGCACTGCGAAAATATTATAGTTACTGGCCTGCAGTGCAGCTCTGGGCGAAATTATATAACCCTAATGACAGGGAAATGTTAGTTCCCCAGGTGCGGATCTCATATGGTCTGCCCCCGACACACTGGTGACGGACAGGACTCAGCTCTCCATCTAACTCTACAAGTGACTGGGTGTGATCTTAGAATCCACCACACCCTCATGGGAAGGTCGCTAAAGTTGGATAGCTGCCTCTTTGTCCCCACCCTAAACTTATATGTGCTTTTCAATGCTTATGTACTGTGACTTGTCCCTGTGCTGCTATATGTGATCGTCATGCGACGGTGACAGGATTGTTATATGATTCCGGAGTTTTCACCTCATGATATTTCTGCATGCTGTCTAACTGAGGGGGATGTTCTGTAGGGTGACCATACGGTCACCGAACATTCTCGCCCGTCGGACTTATATGTTAAAGATAGTTAGCTTACACTGCCATTTGTGGCTTAACTTAGATCTGGACCCAAATGCTAAATGTTAGGATAGGATCTAGCAGAAGGACTGCATAAATAAAGCAACAACTACCAATACAGTATCTTTGAACTTACATAAGATGACGGTCTTGAATTCTGCGGAAATCATCCACTCCATCTTCACGTAATACAGCGTGCATCACATGAAACGTATAATTTCACTAGGTTGACTCTTTTATATAATTTGGTTTGAACAAGAGAGTGACCCTTTTTGCCATCTCTCTTCCTCCGCTTCGGCATTGTAGGCATTTTCCTGTAACGGAGGCCTGTGCGAGGCACTTTCCTCTCGTATCAAATAATGTTTGTGCTAGGGGTTAATTTAGTTATAGTAAACTTGCAATACCCTCCTTTGTGGGGATGCCTCACGGATCTTACTCTGTGAGGTACCGCTGGTGAGGACCATGATGACAAGTCATCCACTTGACCCTATGTATTAGACCTCTCCCTCACGGGAAGGTCGCTAAAGTTGGATAGCTGCCTCTTTGTTCCCACCCTAAACTTATATGTGCTTTTAATAATGTCCTGCCCTAAATGGGGCTGTGGGATCATCACGCCGGTGACACCAACAGCGAGGATGAGACCATGAGGTTCAACTTCCGCGGCAATGGTCGCAAGGCCCCACTGGAACGTGAATGTTCCACCGGCTCTAGAAGTCGGTCTTTGTATAATCCGGCAGCGTGCAACACCGGATCCACAACCCCAAGATCTGCAGCTAACCAGCATCCTTGTCCCAACGTACCACGCACTGGTGGTACCACAGAACGAGAGTATCCGGCGGACCAGCATGCACACAAGGAGGCTGCACCATCCCCTTGATCCTCGACCGCCGCTCACATGTCGAGGCCGGCCACTGGCCGATATCCTGTGAGGGTTCTCCCGGACAGGTGGGATCCGCAAAGGTTTTAAAGTACGGCTCGACCTGAGCTTTGATCTGACCTTTGACCCGACACAATAGAGCCCTGGGTGCTGGCTAATCGATGTCAGGCCTGTACATGGTGCTGGACCCAATGTGAGTTGGATGGCTGGTTGGGGTTGGGGCCAGCCACCACGAGTATCTTTGATTTTTTGGTTACCGAAACGTCCTTATGTACATGAATGAAAAATCGGCTATTCAGGATTCAAGATTCAATATTATTTATTTGCTTCTTGGATACCAATTTACATATTTTCAATACAGGTTGTCCGCCGAAGGCATTACCTACAGTGGTGGCGGACACTTAACATTAAACCTACATATACAATTACACACACAGCTTAGCATAGGATGTGAGACATACTTGTGAATGTACAGATACGGTACTGAGCTAAGTAGACATAGAAAAAAGAACAAACGATACAATACATCTATGTTTTTCCTTTTAGTTATTGAGATTAGAGATTTATGTTTGGGGAGGGGGGATGGGAGGAAGGGGGATGGGGGTCATGCATGCTAATTACCCCAGCTCAACCCATAGGTTGCTATTTAGTAGTAGCACTTGTTGAGGTGCGTCAGATTGAAGGAAGCAGTAGTCACGATAGCTGTAATAGTGCATTATGATGTAGCAGTAGTAGTAGTAGTAGTAGTAGTAGTAGTAGTAGTAGTAGTAGTAGTAGTAGTAGTAGTAGTGGTTGTGGTGGGTGGTTGTTATGATAGTAGCTATGGCAATGATACAGGAAGTGTGTGATCTTAGTTATCTTGGCATTGTGTTTTCTAGATCTAGTATGTATTGAGTATGCTAGTTTTAATTATGTCTTTGTATGATTTTAGTGTTAGTATTTCTTCGTGTGTGTGTTTATCTATATTATTCCACGCTACGTTTCGGTGTGTATGTTCGTGTGTATCTAATGTAGAGATCATGTTTGTTCCTAGTGTTATATGTGTGGATTTCGATGTCGTTTGCAAAGTTGTGGGTTATAGATTTAGGTAGGATTTTGTGATGAAAGGCTCGGGAAACGTTGATCATCTGTGACTTGCCTATGTCTGTGAGTTTAAGAAGTTTTTGTGTTTTGAAGATGTTTTGACCCTTTGCTGTTTTTGAGAACATTTTAATGCATTTTTACTGCATGCTTTGCAATTTTGTTAATTTGTTATTTTGTGTGTTAGTCCAGATGTCATTGCAGTATGTGAGGTGTGGAAGGATCAGTGTGGAATACAGAGTTTTAATGGTAGCTTGTGTTAGGTATGGCTTTAGTCTTTGAATGTCCCCATGCCTCTTGCTACTTTAGCTGTGACTACCTCAATTTGTTTGTCCCAGGTCAGGTTCTTGTCTAAATAAACTCCTAAGAATTTAGCAAATAGTCCAGTAAGAATTGACATGATTTTGGTCGAACACGGACATTTTAAGTAACAAGCAAATTTATGTTTCAAAGTTGCCTATATATACCATAGTGTCTGCAGAAAAAATTCCCCACGATTCCCACATGGGGAAAGTAGGTTAATTCAAGGTCACCTCCAAAAACACATTTTTGTTGGTTCATAAGCTATTCTTTTAATAACTCTGGTTCTACTGGTAGTATCTTAACCAAATTTGGGTGGGAGGTTAGCAGTTAAGTTTTGAACATATGTGCCAAATTTTCCGTGAAAAGATCAAAGGTCAAGGTCACAGCGACCTAAAATCTCTTTTTGAAGCATTTTTGGCAGCATGTTTCAAAATTTGTTTACTCACGTCTCACTGGGAATACCTCGATGAATCATTGCTTGATTGTTTTCCACATAGTCATATTCATGTCCCCAAAATTTAGAGTCAAACGGTCAAATGCCAAGGTCACAGTGGATAACTTTCTGCACTTTTTTAGCATATTGTTAAATACATATCGTTTGAGAAATATAGGTTCCGGGGTAATTTTAGAAATCTGTAATTTAAGTAAATTATATAAACCACATATTTTATACGGTTGAATTTGTTTGTCGTCTGCTTGTTAGACATGGTAAAAGTTGAATATATGCTATATGAACCCCAGGTTGCGCCTGATTTAATATCCCTTTCCTTTCCCTCGTGTTTATATTGCATGTTTGATATATTTCGGTATTATTGTCCGTGCTGTCTCGTTGCGAGATATACGCGATAGTATATTAAACCTGAAATCCTTTAAGAAGATTGCCAGGGAATCTATGATCGACAAATACTAAATTAATATATTTATACCTGATGGTCACAGATTCTCTGCTAATTAATAATAATACAAGCCTAAGACATTCCACCACCACCACCACTATAGATAAACTAACCTAACCTAATAATTGAAGTAAGAAGTCTAAACACAAACATACTTCACAGTTTACTTTCACTACTACTACACCTAAATAGCCCACATACGATCAACGCATCTATCGATTCTTAACAACTCTAACTATCTCAACTTTATATTACAGTGATGAGCTCTGCCCTGCACCCCCACCCCCACCCCACCCTCAGTAGCATACAAAAGTCCTATATAATAATAAACCACTCCAAACTAAATTTAAATAAAATGAGACAATGATGTAATTAGGGAGTATATCTATAATATATGTTTAATTAAGTCAGCAAATATGTATGAGTGTATTTAAATATTAATGCCATAAATATGTGTTTGAATGTCGTGTGTTTTATGTTTGTGCACATAGTGGCATATATCTATGTAAACATCAAAGAAGGGACAGCCCTACCCACGCACCGCTTAATGGAAGACATATGTATTAAATACATGTATATATGACATATATATCTAAGTTTATGTCCGAACTCCACAAAACAAACCAAAATAGTCCTGGACTTTCATATCAAGGTAGCTTTTCAGCATTCTGTCACTGTGCCACTGTTAAGCAGCACCCTATTTTTACGCACATGCGAGGGTATATTCATGTGCTATGAAGAAAGCAATAGCATAAACATTTATGTACCCATCCATCTTAGTGCAAGAGGTAATAATGCAACTAGAGGAATGCTGATTATGATGGTGGGGAAACACTGTATGTTTTTGTTTGAACTTGAAAACGAGGCCTGAATATGGTTACGTTGACACAACTGACAACTATTGCCCTACAGTTGACACACGTGGCTAGATTGTCATTAATGGTGTCTGAAAACGAAGTTTAACATCTGTGCACGAGTTTGAGACTGTCATTATTAATACCGGGTATATCCACCTTGTGCCTGGATGACGGTCTGGACACGACGTCTCATGCTGGTCACCAACCGACTGATACGCCATTGTGGTATTCGTTGCCATTCAAGATGGAGTGCGTCTGTTAATTCATGTAGGTTCTGCACAGGAGGATCCCTCCTTCTCACCATGTTTCCCAGAATGTCCCAGATATGCTCAATAGGGTTCGTGTCAGGGCTCCTTGCTGGCGATGGTAGGGTTTCGATGGCATTCTGGCGGAGGTATTCATGCACAGCTCTAGCACGATGTGGTCGGGCGTTGTCATCCATGAATATAGGGTGGGTTCCAGGTGCATGATTTACAAAATGAGGGACCACAACTCTATCCAGTATGGAATCTTGATATCTTTGTCCATTTAGTGTTCCAGGTACAGTCAACAGATCCAGCTTACAATCAAATGAGATGCACCCCCATATCATAACGGAACCTCCACCAAATGGAACTTCTTCCATGATGTTACGTTGGTCGTACGCCGTGCGTCTGGACCTCCATACACGAGTTCGACCATCTGTGGCATGAAGCAGGAACCGACTTTCATCGGACCAGTGTACCCGTCTCCAGGATCTCATGTTCCAGTGTCTTCTTTCGTTGCACCACCACAGACGCTCCTCTTTGTGGTGTGCAGTGAGGAGAGGACGTCTGACAGGTCTCCTAGCTTTCATGCCAGCAGCATACAGTCTCCTTTTGACGGTAGACATTGACACTCTATTGCGCGTTTCCCATTGCTGGCTGAGCACTCTGCTGTTGGTGAATGGAGATCTCCTAACAAGGCGTACTAGGGTTCGATCATCACGGGCAGTAGTCTTCTTCGGTCTTCCAGAGCTAGGCCTGTCCTTCACCTCGTTAGTTTGCCCATGTTTTGCAATCAAACGACTGATTACAGTATGGTTAATGTTCAGCTGTCTGCCAATCTCTCTGCATGACATACCAGTGGTATGCATGCCTATGATTTGCCATTTCACACGATCACTTAACCTTCGTCTTGCCATAGCGGTTCACAATCAAGAGCTAATTCTTTCTGTACAAATAAACCACGGTCATGAACACAAAATTCCTAATCTTGTCGCCTAAATCTGTATGTAATGTTCTACACCTCAAACTGGACTTTTACATAACTGAACACGTGTGCTGTTTCCCGCCACGCACGGACATCAAGCGGCGTGAAGTCATGCATGCATGTGCATTTCGTACTTGGAATTATGTCAGCTAACGCGGGGACAAAAAGTATGGCAGCCTAGTTGTACCATCATGTTGCTACGTTCTATTGTTTTTGCTGGTGCTTAACTTTTGCACAGGTGTATATATGTTAATGTATAAATGTTTTGTAATGTGTGTAAGGAGTCCATCACTCAATAGGCCATGCCTTTGATGGACTGCCTGTTTAGATTATATTTACATGTATAGAAAAAAACATGAAATAAAGCAACTTTGAACTTTGAAAGTAAAACTCGGATTTTGCTCGGATCAAGCACAGATTGCACTTGTTCTTTTTTCATGCTCGTACTTTCACGATTTACACTGTATGACCTTTGATTTCTTTTCATTCTCGCATTGTTGATCTTATAGCCTGTGTGTTATTTTCTATTCACCCGTTTTGGCTTGCTAATTTGAATGTGAAGCTTGCGCGGGATAAACAGCGATGGCCGGGCTGAACACGCCCAGCATCATTTGCGATGTAGATGTACAGATACATGTCAATGGCAGAGAACTTGGTGCTAAAGGGACACAAACCCTAAATGAAGTTTCATTGAAACGAGGTGATGACATACATTTGAAAACATCTTCCACTGAGAAGAACTATGTTCATGAAAATTTCTATACAAATTATTCAAAAGGAAAACAAGCAAAAAGAACTTCCAGTGATCCAGATTGTTCTGGTGTTACACTACGTTTGAAAACGACAAGCAAGCCTTTTGATTATCCAACACATTGCTTGATATGTACAAAGGAACTTGACTTTGATGATGTCAAGCGCCATCCAGACCGAGCATCTCAGATACCTAGTGTGGAGATTGTATCAAGCAAAGAAAAAAGAAGTCTCAACCAAGAGTCACTAATGAAAAAATGTGACAATAGCCACGACAATCTAGCAGTAAATGTAAAAGCACGAATACATTTTCCGGGAGATCTCCGTGCAGTAGAGGCTCATTATCACCGAACTTGTATGACATTATTTATGCTAGGAAAATGTGTTCCAGGGTACAAGAATTGTGTTGACATAACATGTGGCAATTCTAGAAACCTTGACACAATTAATGATTGTGCTTTCAACAAGTTGTGTTACTGGTTACAACAAACAGAGCAAATGCAGGGTCAATTCTCCCTTCAGGATCTGAGAGATCAGCTCGCAACATACTTGCCAGAAGGTGTTCTGCCATACACAGAGAAGCATCTGAAACGTCGCCTTGTGAAGAAGTTTGGTGAATGTGTATGCGTTGCACAAAATGAAGGGAAAATTAACATACTTACATTCAGAGCTGCTGCAGATAACATTTTACATCATATATTATTGATGCAGACAACCTAGGAGACAGTGAAGAAACCCTAAAACAGACAAAACTGATAGGTGCAGAAATTAGAGAAGATATCTTGAATATAGAACATGATAATGACACTTATCCAAGTCCATCAGAATTTGAATTGAGTGAGTTAGAAAAGTCCATTCCAGACTCACTCCACACCCTTATTGCTAACCTTTTCTCAGAATCAAGAAGTGAATCAGCCAGCATGAAGAAGCAACTTCTGATAACTTCATTGTGCCACATCCTCATGCAGGCAACAGGCCAACAATCATACATATCACCTCTTTATCAAGCAGACAACACGATCAAGGGTGCTCATTGATGTTCTGTCATCCTTAGGTCTATGTATATCGTATACTCAGATTCTGCAGTTTGAAAAGAGTGCAGCTGTTGGAAAGCGAGTGGATTCATTAATATCCGGTCTAGTTGAAGTCAGCAAAGGGGGCGGTTTCTGTCAGTGGGTAGCTGACAACTTTGAATATAATGAAGATACCAAATCAGGGCATGATACCACACATGTAATGAGTATAAGTGCATGTCAAACTGAGACGTCATGTCAGCGTACACCAGAACCAGTTGTTAGACAGAATCCTTCTTCAGCAGATATAATGCAAGATGGGAACTTCAGTTCAATCATCAAATGCTACAAGCGTCCTTTGAAATCATGCATGTCTGATGTTAAGATAGGAACTCTTAGCACTACAGACATTTCCACACGTAAATGTCAAATAATGGCTACCCTGTGGCTGTTATCGAGTAGGCTTTCACCGAGTCCACACACCTGGCAGGGGTTCATGTCCGACATAAGTAAAGGAGAGTACTGCTGCACAAATGTGGTGTTCAACCCTATGGTACCTTAGAACCCTTCAACAGATGAAGCTGTTTATAGTACTATGGTATATGTAAAACAGCAGACCATGAAAGTCGGAATGTGCTGTGCAACACTTACCTTTGACCAACCATTGTATTTGAGTGCTTGCAAAATCAAGCAAGACAATCAGAATGAATTTAAGAACATGTTCTTGCGGCTGGGAGGATTCCATTTACTTATGTCTTTCCTTGGTGCAGGGTGTAAACTAATGGAGGACAGTGGTATTGAAGAGTTGTGGGGTACAGTGTATGCCAAAAACTCCTTACCTAAAATGATGGAGGGCAAATCTTATACTAAGACGCTAAGAGCATGCCTTTTAACAAATGCAGCACTTCATCTATTATTGTTTGATCCTGAAGTTAGCGATGCTGTGGGCACTGACTTGTCAGAAGAACTAGCAGAACAATCGAGCAGTAGTGTTCAGAATGTAGCTGTAGACTGCCGTATAGACACTGATAATGAAGCATCAGATTGTATGTACATGATTGACAATGATGATGATCATCATCAGGTTAATATATCAGATAGAAATCAGAATAGTGAAAGCAATGTCCAAACAACTCCTATGCCAGGTAGTGGTTGTGAAGATCAATATACTGTTAATGAGGAACCTGTGGAAAGTGATAACATTTGGTCACGTTTGAAAACATTCTACAGCTCCGTATTAGCTGGTGAAATCTGCGTGGATGAAATAACTGCAAATAAAGATCTGATTCAGCTGCATGAAGACGTGATTAGGAAAAAAGAATCTCACAAATCCAACCGAACGGCAAAGGTATGGCTAATGTTTATGGGCATGGTTGAAATTACAATGCTTTTCATTAGAGCTGAAAGAACGGGTTGCTGGAAGTTACATCTTTTGGCTATAGAGAGAATGTTACCTTTCTTAGCAGCTGCAGGTCACAACAACTATGCAAAATGTTGCCGGTTGTATCTTCAAGGTTGTCAGAATTTATGTGAATGTTTGGAAGAACCAATACAAAATGGAGAATTCGCAATAAGAAGGAAAAAAATCCGATTCTGGAGTGGAACCTGGTCAGATATGACCATAGAACAATCACTGATGAGATCAGGGAAGACTGTAGGTAGACTCATCAATATTACCCACAAAGACTCTGCCAGAAACATTTGGTTACTCACTGCACATGTTGTTGCTATGTACACTGATGCTTTACGTTGCCTTACCAGTAAGTTTACTGGGTCCTGGTCAGAACACCATAAAGAGATGCATCCAGGAAACATTAGAAAGGATTCGGAAGGCATGGAAACCTTCAAGCAATTCCTTTGAAAGAACAACCCATTCAGATCTGGCCAAGATAGTGAGATCAGGAACATTGCAACTGGAGTAGTAGCTGATGAGCGCGTCAATGTAGATAATGCCCTACAAATTTGGACCACAATCCGAGAAAAACTGAATGAGAATAAATTTGTCGATGTAAAGTTTAAGAGGATAGAACAAGCTAAAACATTTGCTGCCATGCGAAAGCCCCTCAAAATATCTGGTGATGAAGTCTGAATGTCATCACAGGAGCTGTACCATCGATTTGTGTCCATGTCATATGTCAATGGTTGCCCTCCTGACAAAAGTGTTTTCACATGAACTTGCAACTGTGTCGCCTGCACTGTTCAAAGATGACGGGAGTATGAGGAAAGCAAATAAGGCGGATATGGCTATATGTATACTTGAGATGGATACAGAAATCACATCAGAGACAGTTGGACCAGCAGCTAAAGTGCTTGATGGATGTGCTCTTTTGCACAAACTGGTTTGGGCCAAGACTGGCACTATGGAGGATGTTTGTGATGCATATGTGTCCTCTGTTGTCTCCCATTCTTCATATGGTCTTCCTCTTTGGGTAGAGTTTGACAGCTATGAAGTGGCAACAACAAAAGATCAGGAACAAAAGCGACGGCGAAAGGAGAAAATGTACCCAGATGTTGTTGTGGAGATGAAAACACCAAAACCTGGAGACAAGAAGGCATTTCTTGGAAACAAAAAGAACAAGCAGGGATTGATCAAATTATTATCTCAGCCCCTTCAGAAGGCAGGCATCCATGTAGAGCATGCTGGTGAAGAGGGTGATGCTGATGTCTGCATAGTTAAGAAGACAATTGAATTGGCAAAAACATATGCAAATGTTGTTGTTGTTGCTGATGATACAGACATTCTGATAATGTTGATCCACCACACAAATTATGGGAAACATGTTTATATGCAGACAAGACAACATACCATTGCCATTAAAGTTGCAAAGGAGGTGTTAGGGAGAGAGATGTATATGTGTTTGCCGTTTGCTCATGTTATGTCAGGCTGTGATACAACATCTGGAATGTATGGCGTGGGGAAACTGAAGCTCATGAAATTGCTCCTGTCATCACAGCAGTTACGCGCAGATGTGCTGGTCTTTGGTGACACAGAAACACCTAAAGAAGTGCTTCTAAAGGTAGGAGAAAATTTTGCAAAGAATTTGTACATAGGGGGAACCAACGCTGAAGGACTCGATGAACTGCGCTATTTAAATGTGGTATCATCCAAATATGTACCTTTTGAGAGAATGCCACCTACAAGCAGAGCTATGTACTATCACTCGCTACATGCACATCACCAAGTAAGCACATGGCGTCATCTTCAAACGATTCTCCAAAAGGAAGAGTTCGGATACAAGATTGAAGGTGATGCTGTAGTGCCAGTAATCACTGATAAAGCAGCAGCACCAGCAGATATATTGGCAGAGATCAGATGCTCCTGTAAGAGCGAGCATCGTGTATCTTGTACTTGTGCCAAGAGAGGAATTCCATGCAGCATACACTGCAAATGCGAGGGCCAATGTATAAATTCTCACATTGAACTTTAGCAGAATATTACTTGGTGGAGCCAGCCGTAATTTGCTGACTATGCACCATGCATAATTTTAGTTATATCTGCCATCCTGACAGGTGAATTATGATGAATAAATTACCATAATAAGCATGTGTTATTCTGTAAAAATAATATCACAATTCAATTCCTTGACCCCAAAACATTAACTTTAGAGGCTTCAATCGCCACACTAGCTTATATGGTAAATGAACTATCTAGAAATGTATAATTTTCGGCCATTTTGGCAGCCATTTTGACGTTTTTCCGCCATTTTGAATAAATGACCATAATTAGCATGTGTTATTCTGTAGAAATAATATCAGAATTCAATTCCTTGACCCCAAAACATTAACTTTAGAGGTTTTAATCGCCACTCTAGCTTATATAGTAACTGAACTATCTAGAAATGTATAATTTTCAGCCATTTTGGCGGCCATTTTGAATTTTTGCTAAAAAAGCATTTTCCGCAATTGGGATTCATGGGGAATTTTTTGTGGTCTTAATTTAGATACAATGGAAGAGTTCTGGGCAAAAATCTGGTTGTTACTTAAAATGTCCGGGTCCATTGTCATTTCTTACTGGACTAAAAAGGAGCTTCTTGAATTTCTTTTTTATTAATATAGAATTTTGGAATACTATTGTTTCTTGATTGTCTGGACTTTGAAAATAGTATGTAGTTTGTTTTATCAACATTTAATGATAGCTTGTTTACTTTGAACCAGTTAATAACTTCTTCCATTTCTTTATTTACTCTTTCGTATAATATACCTAAGTTTTTGGCGGAGCAAAAGGCATTGGTGTCATCCGCAAACAGTATTAGTGACAAATTGTGGCAAATTTTGGGCAAGTTATTCATATAGAGTAAAAACAGCAGAGGGCCAAGAATTGACCCCTGAGGAACACCACAGGTTAATATCATGTTTTCAGAGCAGGTTGGTTTAAATAGCACACATTGTGTTCTATCAGTTAAATAGTTATTCTTTATACTTGAAGTCGTGTATGGTTGTGTGTATTTATATGATTGTCATTTTGTAGCTGATGTATTGTCACTGCCAACTATTCAGCAAATTTTCCAAGAGTGTTCATTTGGTGTTTAAGGAATATGAGAGCGAACGCAAAGGGGCCAGACTATGTCTAGCACGTTTGGTGGGTTCGTATTAATGGACACCAAGATTTAAACGCGGAGAGTACGTCTGATCATGGAGAACGCGATTTGATAAAAATCCGCGTGATTATTTATGCGCAACGTTTTTTGTGCGCATTGTGAATTTTGTTTAGTACAGTCAGAAGTTGATTCCCTGGACTTGCTGCGTCAGTGAACGTACAGACAGGCCATACTTCGCAAGCACTTTTTTCGCATAGGTTTAATAAGTAGTCATACACTTTATTCCGATTCATTTTAAGGTATTTACTTTTAATTGTGCCAAGAACAATGGCCCAGACACAGCCTCGTCAAAACTTTCACGTTGAAAGCGAAGCCGCCATTAACAAGCAGATCAATCTTGAGCTCTATGCCAGCTATGTTTATCGATCAATGGTAAGGATGTCACATGCGTTGAAATGTAAATATACTTTTATTTATGTTTCGAACAAATAAATATTTTTAAAGTGAACACGATCAACGTAAAACGGGCAATGTTAGGCTACGGTGTAAACAACCTTAAATCACGTGACAATCACCGACCATGCCCAGGTCACTTTAATCTGGAATTTACTAGGTCACCTTAACCGTGGCACATTTTTAGCTAAAAAATAACATGCAGTTCTATTGTCCACAGGGGGACCATGATGGACTCATGCTCGGCCACTACAGTATTAGTGGCTGAACATAACGAGTCCATTGTAGTCCCGGGTGGACTAGCGATTCGTCTATATGTTGATTCTACCACCGTTCATAGATTTAGTATGAGTTTTCGGTTTGCTACGTCATCTGGTTAAAACACTGTAAATAAAAGCTGGGGTAACTGTAACTGACTGTAACTTAGTTACATTTTTCTTGTAACTGTAGTAACTTGTAACTAAAGAATTCTTTTAATTACTGTAACTGAAATGTAACCAGTTACATTGCAAAAGTAACTGAAATTTCAGTTACTTCTCAGTTACATTTCAAACTTTTTAAACAAATTTATTACAATTTCTTAATTTGCTGCAAAGCTACTGTTATACATGTGACACTCCAATATACCAATTTCAGTTTAATCAGTCAGGTAAGCTGTTGAATATATTGATGCTAATTTAACTAGAAGATGTTGATGCCATGGGCAACAACTTTATTTCTAAGCGTCAGTGATATTTATTTTAGAAATTTGCCATTGGAATGACTGGCTTGATTATTGGGGCAGTCATTCCAGTGGTAAATTTTCAAACAGATCTTGTAGCCTACAAAAGACATTCTTGACCATTAAAGGGTTAACCCACTCTATATCTGTATATGTGATATTTTAACAATGATAATATGAATGTTATTGCTACATCAGGCAACACCAACCTTTTAAAATTAAAATCTTATACAGCTTTTACATTAACCTACAGTGTAGCTTAGAAACAGGGTGTGTATTAAATCATTAAAGAATTAACTGTTACATTTTAAAGATTAAATATGTTGAAGAAAACTTGGGCTTTCTCTTTCGATCAATACTCGCCATTCTATTTCTTCTGATACAGCTAGCCTGGATAGCTGGGTCCTAGAACTATAGACTTAGTAAGCTTTACTGACTCCTGGAACCGGGTACTCGGCTCCCAACTGCCGAGTACCCGTTTGCCATGAAGCTCATTCTTGTTTGCATAGCAACAAGAGACACATGCTTTTTTGCAGTTGGAAGTCTTGAGATTATATTAAGTCTTTTTTGTGTGTTATTGTGAAAGCTTTGTGCGCTCTCTAAGGATATATTGGATTACTATGGATGCAGCCGATGATAATCAGGTCGTATATTTCCATGTTATTCCATAGTTAAAAGACTTAGGTCTTCAAAATTTTGTCTGTGTCGCATGTTCCAATTTCTAACCCCAAAGAATCTGGAACGTGTGTTAACAACAAAATATGCCAGATGATCGCCTTCCTTTAAACCGCAACAGGCGATCGGCAGATATGAAATAAGGTGTTGGCTTGATGGTGTTTTAACACGAAAATCGGCGGACATCGTTCTCAGTAAGATCCGAGCGGGTGACATCACACCCGTGTTGCTCGGATGTTTATGTGAAGAAAATGTTTCAGTAATTCGTGCATCTGATTCTAGGTGCTGCATACTTTAATACTGCATACTTTAATTGGTACCAGAAAAAACTGGAATTTTCAAGTTTTGCGTGTTATCACTATCTGTTTGCAATGATCAGTGGTTTCAAAATTCTTTTTTTGAATGTGTGGTCTGCGGTTTTACCGTGTGCTACAGCAGTTTGTTTACATTTTGTTGTTTCTTCACATATCGTTTTGGCCTTCGTTAAGTGTATAATTTATATTTATTAGTAAATATACCCCAAATGGTATGCGATATGATTCCTGGTTCCGTTATACATCCTTGAGGATCAGTGTATGGGATTATTGCCCGCTTCGTTCTTGTCGTCATAATCAATGCAACCCTTTGCTGTAACGTTGCGGGTGGGGTGCGGGAGGGTTAACAGTTAATTTATGATCAAAATATTTGAAAATTAATGTCTGACTTCCATTCCTGTTTCGTTCCGCTTGTTTATTGTTGGTTTGTGCTTATTTATTGGCCAAGCCAGCCCCGCCATCATGTGACGAGTGCCACAAATTCGTGAGGTTTCTATTCAAGGACCATGTCTGTTTCCACTGTACTAAGTGTAATCTTGACAGTAGGCGTAACGTTTGCGCGGTGTGGTCAGTCGATATGATGCTTAAGTTCCTTGCCCAGAAGGACTTGGCAGGGTCTGACGCGGGGTCAGGCGGTCCGAAATTAAATCGTGGAGCGTCCGTTTCGGTCCTTGGGGTGGGTGTGCGTTCCACGTCTGCAACCGGAAATGGCAGAGATGGCACTGCCGGCATGGTTTGGTCCTGCTATGCAAGGCTTCTTGCATAGCGTTCTGCCCACGCTGGTGTCGTCCCTGCTGCCAAAAGTTGTAGGGCAGTCTCTTCCCGTGTTTGATTCGGACCCTGTCCTTGGATAGGGTTCTGGACTGGCCACCGAGGGAGCCGTCTCGTACGACCCCCTGGCAGTCCCGTCGGGCTCCGGCCTGATGGGCTCTGTCTCTCTGCGGCCACCTCCGGGTGGTCTAGTAGCGGAGGGTGGTCCATCAGGCATGGGAGCCGTCCGCCGGTTTCCTCGTCTAGTGACGAATTCAGGGTCTGAAGATGAGGAAGCCGAGGAGGAGAGATTGCTGCGGCCTGTGATGCCGCGGGTGGAGAGCATGGAGGTCGATTCTGTCCTGGATGGAACCGTCCTCCATCTGTCTGGCTTGGCGCAAGCCAGGGCAGTGGCTCCGCCCGTGGTTGAGGCCACTCCGGTACCGGGCACCAGCCAGGCGTGGTACTCACCTATCTCGCCTTGTCCAGCGGTCAGACATAGGGTGCCGTTGGAGCCCGTGTTTGGCCACAGTTCTTCAACCGCTACGGGTCCGCACGGTTTTCCGTGCGGGCCTACTCCATGGACTGGTGTGTTCCGTGGGGTGGTGGCGAAACCGTACGGTACCGGAGTTCTTGGCCTATCAGCAATGGCTGCTGGCCGGGAGGCCGTTGCTGGTAGGGCCATGAACATATCAAGGGGTGACGTGTTCACGGGAGTGTCCTCCTCGGAGACAGATTGGTCTGAGGCTTTGGCTTGGCTAGCCAGAGTAGACCCGTCTGTGGTTTCGACCACGGCCAAGGAGGATGCACCCCGTCCATCGGTGGCATCGATTAGGACGGGGATCTTGCCCGCAGCCCTGATCCAGTCTGTTGGACTGGATCCATGGTTTATGGTGTTGCTTGATGCTATTTATAGCAAACAACGCATGCACAAGGGCCAGCTTCTTGCGGCCTCCATGGAGGTGCGGGCGAGGGGTCGTATTCCATGGGGGGAATACGACAGGTATGGTGTTGTCCCGTCGGTCACCGAGGATGACCGATGGGTACTGGGTGTCCAGAGTGCTGAAGCGGGTGGCTCCGCCCCGGCACTGGTGGACAAAGCTCAGGTACACCATAATGAAGTCCTGTCCCTATGTGATGGGGGTGTGAGGACAGCACTGAGTGCTGTCAACCACTCTTATCGTCTTATGCAGTCGGTGTGAGCTGAAGCGGTGGCAGGCCACCCTGTGGCACTTTCGTGCATTAATGACGGCCTGGTGCTGTCTGGACGCATTGGCAAGGGTGCAGGCACGTGTGACTATGTCCAGGAGGCAAATGGTTCTTGACCATAAGCGTCCAGCTACTGCCGTCAGGGAGCGTCTTCTTGGGACGCCCCTGACAGGCCTTAGCATCTTTGGTGGCCAGGCGCTGGCCATCTTGGAGGACACGGCCAGCATTGCGCAGAATCGGTTGGTGGTTAATCTGACTGTAGTCAGGCCGCTGACTGGGCAACCTTCAAGAAACAGAGAAAAGGCAAAAACTTAGTGCTGGTTCTGCTAGGTTTTCTCAGCCGCCTCGGCGAAGAAAGCCAAGAAGGTTGTGGGGGCCTCTACCCTCCCCAATGTTGCTACTGATCACCCGAGAGGCGGGAAGGGGAAAGGGAGGGGTAAGTCCTCAAAGGGCGGACAGAAGGGAGCGGATCGTACCCGAGGGTACGAGGGCCCCCTTCACATCTGCCTGGACCGCACCTGTGCGATCGGGTATGAGGGCTCCCTTCGCATCTGCCTGGACCGCACCTGTGCGACAGGAACAGCGGTGCCAGTTAGACCGGCCACGCCAAGACCAATATGGTTCTCTCTCTCGTCAAGAGAGGGGTGGGGTGGGGGTGGATACGCGAGCCAGACACTCCCATTAGGCGTTGAGGCATCTATAGTGGGTGGAAGGCTCATGCGTTTTCGTCGAGGCTTGGCGAGGTGTGACGGCAGACAGTCTGGTCCTGGGATGGTTATCCCAGGGGTACATACCGGAGTGGTGGGACTTTCCACCACAGAATCTGTCTTTGGCACCTGTCTGGACACCCGTTCAACGGAACCAGACAAGTTAGAAGCTATTCAAAACGAAGTGTCAGGTTTGCTTCTGAAGGGAGCAATAAACGAGCAAACCGGAACACTCCAGGCTTCTATTCAAACATGTTCCTTGTCCCCAAGAGCACAGGGGGATGGAGACCCGTACTCAGTCTCAGGCCATTGAATTGGTTTATCCATACGCCTCGGTTTCAGATGGAAACTCCGAGGTCGGGAATGGTATGATTGAGGAGGCGTGTGTGGTGTGTATCGATCGATTTGAGAGATGCATGTTTCCACATTCCTATGAACAGGAGTTGTCACAGGTTTCTGAGAGTTGCGGTTCAGAATCAAGTATGGGAGTTTAAATCCTCCCATTCGGCCTGTCGACAGCTCCAAGGGGTTTTCACCAGAGTGGTCCTTGTGGTGACAGCGTTTCTCAGAAATGAAAATGTGGCGCTTCACACCTACATAGACGATTGGCTGATCATCAGCCAGGTTAGAGGTGGATACTGCTCTGACTCTGAAGTTGCTTTCAGATCTAGGCTGGATAGTCATCAAGGAGAAATCTGAGTTGACACACCACTCAACATTTCGTTTATTTTAGGATACGATTCGATCTCGAGGAGGCCAGTGTTTTTTACCCGTCAGAGCCCAGAGTGGTGTCTCTGTTAGCCATCCTCAAGAGTTTGATTGGGAAACCACATTCAGGCGAGGCGGTTTCTTCAGATGCTGGGCAGGATGGTCTCGATGGAGTAGGTAAACCCGTACACTGCTCAGATGCGAAGACCTATCCAGTTGTATCTGATGTCTCTGTGGAAACAGAGAATAGAACCCCTGTCAAAACTGGTGCCAGTTTTGGAGCCAATAATGTCGCATCTTGTATGGTCGGAAAAAGCGTCAGAATCTCCTAGTAGGAGTTTTCGCTGCACCTACCCCACCCCCAGCTGTCCGTGTACACGGATGCATCGCTGGAGGGAGGGGTGGGGCCTACCTGGGAGAACACCATGTCTCGGGCACATGGACTCTCCAAGAGAGCCAGCTGCATATCAATCTGTTGAATATGATGGCAGTGGAACTGGCATTGGAAAAGGTTTCTTCCAAAAGTCAGGGGCAAGGCGATATTGATACGATCGGACAACTCGACAGTAGTATCATACAGAAATCGCCAAGGCGAAACCAAGTCACCCACACTATGTATCTAAGTGTGGCTCTTGATTCAATGGTGCAGGAATTACTTGGTTGTTTTGAAAGCAGCTCATATTCCTGGGCGATTGAACATTCTGGCGGATGCTTTGTCTTGCAGACAGAGAATTCTGCCAACAGAATGGTTTCTCAACCCTCCAGTTCTTCACAGGATCTTCGAGCATTGGGGCAAACCCAACGTGGACTTGTTCGCCACACGGGAGAATGCTCAAATCATGACTTATGTCTCGCCGATTCCAGATCCTAATGCCGTCGATACAGACGCTCTGGCGTTAAGCTGGAGAGGGATGCACGCTTACGCGTACCCACCCACCATTCTTCTACCGAAGATATTGGTGAAGATCAGGGAGGAACCGTGCCTGGTCCTGCTATAGCGCCATTTGGCCCAGCAGGGCGTGGTTCACGGATCTTCGAGGTCTGCGGGTGGAAAATCCAGTGCAGTTACCCGAGATTCCGAACATAATGTCCCAGGCCAATGGACGCTTCCTACACGAGCATCCCGAAATGTTATTGACTGCGTGGTTGTTGTCAAACAACGTTCCACGTCGGAGGGCTTTTCTCGACATGCTGCAGATTTCATCGCAGCTGCGAGAGGGAGGTCAACCTTCAAGTCATATAACAACAAGGTTAACAGATTTGCAGACTGGTGTGAAGAAAAGGGTATTGATACCTTTCATTCCACTGTTCAGCAAATAGCAGACTTTCTCTGTGAGCTGTTATTTTCAGGACTAGCTCCTGTCACAATTGCTGGATACAAGTCAGGTTTTTGCATCAGTTATCCCTTGTCTAGCCAACAGGGATAGTCCAGAGGTGGCCCAGTTGAGTGTGATGGTGAAGGGAATGAGCAATCTCCGACCGAGACAACCGGTAGTCATTCCAGCCTGGAGTCTATCTTTAGTGCTTAATGTACTGGACAAGCACCCTTTCGAACCGTTGCGTTCGACTAGTCTAAAGCATTTGACTCTAGAGGCGGTCTTTCTATTGGCAGCTTCCTCAGCTGGAAGGCGCAGTGTGATCCATGCACTTTCAGCAGAGAGGGACCGATTTATTGTCTCCAGAGGGTCTGCATCTACTGCCAAGGGCAGAGTTTATGTCAAAGATTCAATCATTGAGATATCCCGGCAAACCGATCGTTATACCGAAACTAAGTAGGTTTGATCGTGATGCCAGTGTCTGGTGCCCAGTCCGTGCTTTGACTAAGTACAAAACGGACAGACTCGTTACAGTCGAATGATAGAATCTGTGGATCTGCCATAAGGATCCATATGGCGCCGCATTCGTGGATTCTATCTCTCGTTGGGTAGTCGAATGCATTCAGACTACCCGTGAGATTACGACTGGGCACCAGGTGCAATGCGCAAGGGCACAATGTTAGAGGAATAGCCGCCTCTTCCGCCCTTTTACAATGGTATTCTGTTTAAGGACATCATGGCTGTTGCACAATGGCACTGTTAGTCCTCTTTCACGGATTACTATATGAGGGATGTGTCAGACTTCGCCAATCCACTCGCTTTAGCTGTTTTGAGACGATATCTATATGACCACACTGCTCTTCTTCCTTTTTTGGCATTTGTAAGAAAGAATTAAGAAGCAGGCATGGTCGAGCGAGAGGATATCAACCAGATTGTGTCACTGATGGCCGGACAAGTGAATGGTTGGAGGCTCCAGGTCTGAAATCCAAATATCATTAGGTAATTCAGGATTGAGTGTTTTGTATTATGTCTATATATCATGATCATTCATCTTATATATTCATGCTCATTCTCAGGCTAATATATGCAAAGAGCAGTTAACCCTCTTGGCATATTTGTGTTTTCAGGCGAGATGCATGTTCGTGAGTTCTCCCCCTTTTCTTAGGAGAAAAAATGGTGGGGGGGGGGGGCAGTGATGCGAATGTGATTCGGTTCCGTTAACTTGATGGTCCTTTTAGGTCTCCATTAGTCAAGTTTAAGTCTACCTCTTTCTCCAAGGGGCAAAAGTAGCAGTTATGGCTCCCTTCCCACCAGGTTACTGACCAAATCTGGTGTATATCAGAAATAATAGAATGGTAAGTATTGATCGAAGGAGAACCTTTCTCCGAGATCTAACAATACTCACCATTCTATTACGGACCCAGCCTCCCGGCCCCACGGAGGCAAGCCATGAGTTTCTCTTGTTTGGTGGCTATGCAAACAATATGAGCTTCATGGTAGACGGGTACTCGCCAGTTGGGAGCCGAGTATCTGGTTCCAAGGAGTCGGTAAAGCATTCTAAGTCTATAGTCCTAGAGCCAGCTGTCAGGGCCAGCTGTATATCAGAAGTAATAGAATGGTGAGTATTGTTAGATCTCGGAGAAAGGGAAATTGAAATTTCCTTCAGTCTGAAGCTGGGCGATTTCGCGATAATATCGAGAATAGATCGCAATGTTATCGTCATCGTCTGATTTCTTAATATCGGCAATATCGTCAGTTGTGTAACATGTATTTATGAATAAAATTAATATACATGTGAAACATCTGATCTCGTATTTGTTGCTACTACGGTAACTGCAGTCAATTCAACCCGTTTATAATCATTTACTTAATCTTACTCTATACTGGGCCGTGTGCCGTATCAATGCATGTATTTTTCATGCTATCTTTATTATTCTCCATTTTTATACCCCTCCAAAAAATTGGGTGGGGTATTGTGTAATGGCGCCGTTCATCCGGGGTTGCATGCGGGCGGCAGAGTGGTTTCCGGATGATAACTCCGTTACCGTTTGTTGGATCGCATTGAAACTTCATAGGGTGATTGGACTAGGTCTGGGGAAGAAACCTATCGAAATCGACGATGATCCGAAATCCATGATGGCCGCCAGCCACTGGTGGCCATCTTGAAAATTGGTTTCCAGATGATAACTCCGTTACCGTTTATCGGATCGCTTTGAAGCTTCAAATTTTAACACAAAGGAATTTGCCGTGCAAGATGATATCCAGACCATGACCATGATCCGGATAAACAAACCCGGATCTGATCAAATTCACGATCTATGGATATCTCGGAAACTACTGTTCCGATTTTGGCTCAAATTGTAATGCAAGAGAGGCTATGACCATGCACTAGGATTCCACAACTACGGGTGTGTTATTAAATAATCCGGAAAATCCGAAAACTTTGTTACAATGTGACGAATGGGAGGGCATTGCTCTGCACCCTCTAATTGCTTTTGTTGCTAAAGGTAGTCACTTAAGACAATCTTTACTGTATTAATATAATGAATTATAACTTTTTCAGGGCATGTACTTCGATCGTGATGATATAGCTCTGCCAGGCTTCTCCAAGTTCTTTCTGAGTTCATCTGAGGAGGAACGCGAGCATGCAGAGAAGCTGATGAAATACCAGAATAAGCGCGGTGGACGGATTGTACTCCAAGATATAAAGGTATGTGCACAATTCACCTTTCCAGAGTATCCATCGATGATATGACATCATACTCGGCTAAGCGGCTTGTAGGATGATGTCATATAATCATTACATCATAAATGATTCTATATGGCCCGTCTTTAACTCTTAATGGTCTGACACGGTGTACGAATTGTATTTCTCTACTATTTAATAAACAATGCTGTTGAATATTTTGAAACTAATTTGACTGGGCCCTGTTGCTGCCTTTGACCCAGTCAAAGTAGTTAAAAAATATTCAACAGGTTACCTGTATAGTTTTTCTGGAAATAGATAGTCAGGGAATTCAGAGATCAATCGATCCCAACACTAGCAAGGTGTGGGTGGAGCTTAGCTAGAGAGAGGCTAATTAATCAAAATGACTTACAATTTTCATGGACATGATGCGGTGATGTGGATAGGTACATCCATCCTGAGTTTTTTACTCATATAAAATGAAAGAGACCCATAGCACTCGCCCTAGCTGTGTCTAAGGGACCCAGCAGAATATCAGTACCGTGAAAAATTTGGCTAAAGGATGCAGTTTTTGTCAAGCCCTATGGGAAGCATAGGCTGGTTCGACGGAGCGATCCAAATGGCGTGCAGCGTGCAGATAAATGTTAGTTTTTCAATCTACATTTAACTCATCAAATGCTTATCCAATCTCAATAAAACTACAGATTTGTTCTATATCATCATTGCATCTAGTCTACATTATAATTAAAATAATTTTCCATATTTATAGGGGGTTTGGCCGTAACCAGAATTAGTAAATGTTAATGTTTTTCAATGAACATTTAATTCATCAAGATCTTATCCGATATCATTAAAATTTGTAGAGATTCGTTCTATGTACCATCATTGCATTTGCATCCAGTCTACAGCGTAACGTAAATGATTGTCAAATTGTTTCCATATTTTGATGTGGTTTGGGATTGGGAGAATGTTAAACATGTTAAAGTTTTTCAATGTTCTTTTAATTTATCAAACCCTTATCCAATCCCAATAAAACGGAATTGTTCTATATCATCATTGCATTCACTTTGCAGCAAAATTAAAACGATTCAAAAGTTTTCCCCATACATGTACTTTTACATCTAATAATCGTGCATAGGTTCTACTGCGTATTATACATGTACTCCAAAACATACTTTTTAATTACTATTTTAAATGCTATCGGTCAGTCTGTCACGAAACTTGATATTTTGCTTTTCGAATTTGTATCCATTTGCAGGCCAAGGGAAGGTTTTGAAAATGTATCATTGGAATGACTGGCTCGCGCATCGAGCCAGGCATTCCGGTGATACAGTTTAAAAAAATAGTCTTCTCTTGGCCTGCAAATGGAAATTTCTAAGCATCATTGTAGCTTTCGTCATAGATATGTCTTGTAATTTGTATCTAGGCTAATTAATCAGCTATTCGCGATTATATCAATCGTGTCAGATCAGTCAAAGCAATAATCACACAAGCCTCGTGGCATGCTACTACTCACTAGAACAAGGGGAGCTGATGCTGGAATGATTGTCTATAAGATGTACAAGCTTCATGTCCAGCCCTAACGTGTCTAGGATATTGACAGCAATCATGGCAGTATGCATAATATCGAGGGTGGCAGACATGTGTGGTGAAGCCGGGCAAAAGCGGCCTCTGCAGTGATCTTAAGGAATGTCCATTTGCAGATCAAGAGATTTTTTTTGAAATTTTACCTGTCATGCCAGTGAAGTGATTGGCTCTATAACCGAATCAGTGGTAACTTGTCAAATAATGGCTTCTTGCCCTGCAAATGCCCATTCACAGAGCAGATACATTGTATTTCAATTTTTTTAAACAACTACCATTAAAGGGTTAATCATGTTATTACCATTTTCAGTACATGTTACTTGCACTTTGTCTTGCAGAGACCTGATCGTGATGAATGGGGGACCGGCTTAGAGTCCATGAGCACAGCGCTACAGCTTGAAAAGACAGTCAATCAGGCTCTGTTAGACTTGCACAAAACTGCTGAGACACACAATGATCCACAGGTCAGTAGCAGTATTTATAACGGCATAACTATTTAATGCCATAATGGCTAAATTTGGTTAAGAAAATCGAAATATTCGCTTACTGAATGACCATTTGCAGAAAAAGCTAAGACTTGAAAATATACCACTGGAATGACTGGCTCGATTATCAAGCCATGACTGGCTTTCAGTGGTAAATTTTCAAAAATAGTCTTCTCTTGGTCTGCAAGGACACAGCTCAAACCCACTAACCGACACTGTACAATAAGTTTGATGGAATGAGCAATCATATACCAGAATATTCATCACATGATTTTGTTGGCAGTAGTTGTTGGTAACCTCATCCAACAATGTCCGATGCTGTTTGATCGTGTATAATGCACATGAGTGACATACAAAGGTAAGATCAAATATGTATAATCATACATGTTGGATCGTTCATCACTGGCTTAACCCTTGAATTTGTCCAAGAAACTCAATTTTCTCATAGAAAGTGTCCATTTGAAGACCAAGAGAAGACTAATTTATCGAGCCAGTTATTGCATTGGTAAATTTTCAAAAAGAGTTCTCTTGGTCTGCAAATGAACATTTTCTATGAGAAAATTAAAATTTTCTTGAGCAAATTCAAGGGTTAAAGGATTATGGCAGTAATGGCTTCCAATCAAATTAAGTTCAAAATATTCAACTTTAGCTTCCAGTCAAATTAGTTTCAAAATATTCACCAGTACATTTTAAGTTATTTCTAAGCCGTCGTGTATATTTCAGATGATGGATTTTATCGAGGGTGAGTTTCTTGAGGAACAGGTGAAGTCTATCAAGCAACTGGCTGACTACGTCACTAACCTGAAGCGTGTGGGTGCTGGTATCGGCGAGTACATGTTTGACAAGGAGACTTTGAGCAGCTCATAAACGTGACCACGATCCAATACAAACCAGGTCACATGATTGATGACAACCTGTATTACTACACACAGTTAATACATGTATTACCTTCTTGCATTAATTTAATCTTCTTACATTAACCGTTTCACTGACAAATCACTGAAAAAGTATATTCTTTACGATATAAAACTTATTCTGTTGAATATTTTGAAATTAATTTACCTGGAAGCCATTGCTGCCTAAGGCAGCAATGGCTTCCAGGTAAATTAATTTCAAAATATTCAACAGTTTTCCTGTATGGCTGATTTGAAAATGAGATACAGGGAATTTAACGTTGAAAGAATATTTTCACCATTACTTTTAGTTTTGTCATCTGTAATAGCACGCCGTAGTTCTTCTTTCTTCTTCTTTTCGTTTGCTGATCATACCGCCAGTCCTGTAAGTGACTATCGACATGATCATAAGCGTTAAGAGCGTGGATCCATGGTTTATTAGAGTGCGCCGTGCGACCTGGAACCTCCGTCTTCAGCACTCGAGGTTTCTGTCAGGGTTACCTCACCCTTACCTCCTTTAGTCGCCTCTTACGACACGCAGAGGATACAGAAGGTGTATTCTAAGCCCTACCTATAGGGCAACACGCCGTAGTCATTTTGTTATATGTATTTTTTTATCTACCTCATTTTTTTGGCAAAGATATTCACTGCCTGTTAGGGGGGGCATTTCTCTACTTTTGTCTTTTTGTTGGGAGACCAAATTTTAGACGTGCAGTAATTTATTAAGTGCTAAAATTAATCTAATACATTCCAGAAAATTAATCATTTTGCTAAAAAAATAATAGGCATATTTCTAATCCCAAAAACTGTGGTGTGTGATTTGCCTTCGAGCCGCTAGTTTCAATTGCTGGCTTAATACGTTGTGGATTAATCGTTGGTAGAACGATTTCCCATGACTTTATTTGTATTAGAAATGTGACTAGTTGTGGCAAAAACCTATATTTATAATTTCCATGCTACTGTGGCTGAGGACTGGAGCCATACATGCATAGATGCACACGTTTTCACGGACAGTCGCCACAGATATTTTGAAAAATTAACACTGGTTCACTTTCTGAATAGGTCCGATGCTAAAAATTTGGAGTTTGAGCTTTTAACAGGCAGTATTCTCGTGGACTCTAAATAGCACTAGTCACGATTGTAGGCAAGAGAGAGATAGGTTTATGAGCGTCTAATGCTCAGTATTCTCAGGACATATCATATCTCATCAGCGTATCTTAACGAATACGGGATGTTTTTATCTATATCATTTTGCATTTTCATTTGGTACATATACTGCATTATTTTATTTGTTAGCTCTTGCACTGCAGGATTGTCAATATTGATTGTTCACTCTCGTTATATAATCAATCCCAAAGGCCAGTTGCGGCTGGTGTGACCATATAGTGTTTATATGGGGTAAGAAATTATTTGATTTAGCCAAGTTCTTCTTTTCGTTCGCTGATCATACCGCCAGTCCTGTAAGTGACTATCGACATGATCATAAGCGTTAAGTGCGTGGATCCATGGTTTATTAGAGTGCGCCGTGCGGCCTGGAACCTCCGTCTTCAGCACTCGAGGTTTCTGTCAGGGTTACCTCACCCTTACCTCCTTTAGTCGCCTCTTACGACACGCAGAGGATACGGAAGGTGTATTCTAAGCCCCACCTACAGGGCCTATTTAGCCAAGTTTATTTCTTATATATTTCTGTACATTGTCAAAGATTTCTGAGTTTATTGGTGGAGGGATGTTTTAATATCTATTCTGAGAAAACTACTCCCCGTAACACTATGGTCAAGCCGGCGGAGTATGGATGCAGATTTGACCTCGAGAAGGGACATTTGCAGGCTTAGAGAAGACTATTTCTGAATATTTAGTATTGCTGAAATGGCTGGCTCGATAACCGAGCCAGCCATTGCAGTGGTAAGTATTCAAAAATAGTCTTTTCCTGGTTTGCAAATGGACGCAACCAAAGTGTTTGATTTTCTTGATCTGGTTTAATGTGTTAAATTCTTGCTGCGAGTCGCATCGACAAAATTGTGTCTTATGTACGCGTTAATGGACGAATCTTGTCAGGTATATGACATCCTAAATTCATAATCAATTACGTCACATGTAGGCTGATGTCACAATCATAATTAACAGAATAGTTTCTCCTGGAGCTGGAATAGGTCGTCTAGTTTATGAATTGTATATCTTTGATTGATTTACTATTTACATGTAACAAACATTCTGCTGACTATTTTGAAACTAATTTGACGGGATGTTGTTGGTGGAGTTTGGTTATAGATGGCCGTGGAATACAAAGTAGTTAGAAATGGATCTCTATCATTATTTTATTAGTTTTAGGCTAGTTAACCCTTTAAACCTTCTAATGGTCACATTTGCTCAAGAAAATTTAAATATATGCCTATTGAATGTCCATTTACAGGCCAATAGAATACAATTTTTGAAAATGTATCACTGGAATGACTGGCTCGGTTATCGAGCCAGGCATTCCAGTGGTAAATTTTCAAAAATTGTATTCTCTTGGCCTGTAAATGGACATTCCAAAAGACCATAACAGAGGCCGGTTTTGGCCGGCATGACCATTAAAGGGTTAAACACTTGGTCTCCTTGTTTTGAGGATGTCAATTTGCAGAACAAAACTATTTTTGAAAATTCATCACTAGTATAACTGACTCGATAACAGAGACAGTCATTCTAGTGGTAAATTTTCAAAAATAATCTTTCGCTTTGAAAATGAACATTTTAAAAGAAAAATTGATATTTTAAGTAACAGATTTGGATTTTAAGTAACAGATTGAAGGGTTAAGTAGATGACCAGATCATCACTTGTTTAGTCTGTGTCTGTACACACACTGTAAGTGTTTTGAAGAATTTATTCACCGAGTGTGGTTTTCACTGCAGCTAATTTTCATACCGGTAATTGGATATTCTGTCTCTATTGTTCATGTGGCATTCATTTTATTTTTACTATGTTGGGAACAAAAACTATAACTATTTATCACTTCTTATCTTAACAATTGTTATATATGTATATGCAAAAAATATTCACGAGTAAATCTTGTGCGTGGAGTAATGTGTTATTTGAGTTTTATCAATGACCAGCCACATTTGCATATTCACAACAAATCTAGATTTTGCTGATTATTCATGTACTCGTCTGTCCACGAAAATCTTGTTGCGGTAACTCCTACAGTTTGAGAGAGAATTATTTGAAACTTGACAGGAAGATTGTCTTGTGTGTCCAAATTAGCGTAACCCATTTTTTGTGCCCACGGTTGCTTTTATGTTGCACATAAATACTTGGAAAATGGTTGTTCAAAACAGAATGGGTTATCTAAAACAAATTTGCTTAACCCAAAAATTGTGTACACAAATTTTTAATTTGAACAGGCCTGATTGATTATACATCAGGGGTGGCTGGGAGTAAAACATTGAATTGTGATACTTAGGTCGCAAAATTAGAACTCATTAAACATGGGCAATTTAACGCTCATATCAGCTAAAAACGGTCTGCTGTAGTCTTGAGAAATGTCCATTTGCAGACCATGAGAAGACTATTTTTTGAAAATTTATCACTGGAATGACTGGCTCGATAACCGAGCCAGTCATTCCAGTGATAAATTTTCAGAAATAGTCTTCTCATGGTCTGCAACTGGACATTTTCTATACGAAAATGTAAATTTTCTTGAAAGGGAAAAAATTTAAGTGTTAAAGGGTTAATGATCAATGACTGATATGATACACAGTATCTACCAAATATGCATTGACATTATACTGTATGAATAGTATTTGAAAACTCTAATGCAGTGAATTTTGATGGGAGGGGTGGGTGGGTGGGTGGGTGTCAACCTCCAGCTGACTCTTGTTCCGACAATTTTCAGAAAAAATTTTACAATTTTAAAATGGTCATTGATTGCCGGTATCACATGGGTCTGGAAACTAATAACTTAGGTCTGGAACAGACATGGAATGTTATTCTGCAGAATGGGTATGAACCCTCATCACTGTCATGACTGCGCCGAGTTGCTCGATTCAAGGAATCTGGAATGTCTGATGCTGCGACATCTTGGTCAGCCAGGCTATAACAAACAGTGCTTGTTCTAAACCCTGATATCCCAAGTGATCTTATGCCATGGGGACCGCGTGTTTATCATCTCTCTGTCCATCAAGCTTTTCATTAAAAGCGTACTCGTTAACCATTGACACTGTTCGGTTAATGGTTGTAGGCCTCACAATTTCTATACAGAAATTTGATTGGTCAATATTTTCATTGGTCATCTTGGAGATTTATTTTAATCATTCAAAACACTCCATTAAAAATTACCAGATTTTATCCCTGAAATCTGTTCAAAGAAATGTCCATTTGTGGCTCGATTATCGAGCCTGTCATTCCGGTGGTATAATTTTCAAAAATAGTCTCCTGGGTGTGCAAATGAACATTTCTCAAGACCCCTGCAGAAGCCATTTTTGGTCGGCATGAGTGTTTCCGGGTTAACAAGGCTTACCTTGAAGAACTCTGATGTGGCAGGTTTTTTTGAAATTGTACTGAAAAATCTCATTGTTCAAATTAAATTTGAACGATGTAATTTAATTTTCTGGTGACCATTTAATTTGTTTCTTCCCAAAATGTCAGGAAAGAGCTTAATATTATTCATTAACTTCTGAACAGACTTAAACAAACTTGCCTGGAAAAGCTCTAGGCTGTTCCGAACAGAAAGTTGGTTTAATTTTTTGGTGACCATCTTGGATTTAAAAAAAATGGCCAGTAAGTTTTTTAAAAGGAAACTCATTTACAACGGCCAATTTTAGACTAGGACGCTTATGGTGGTGGGCTTCAGAACTTAAACATAAATTTAAGCGGACAATTTGTCCCAGCACCATCATGGATCTCCAAACAATGTCCAGAAAATCATTTAAGAACACCCATTAACTTACAGGTAGATTCTGTTAAAACTTTAGTGTATATACCCTATATACTATAGATATAAGCTTCTGATTTAATGGGGTCATTATTAGCTCGCCTGAAATGATAGGGATCCAAGTTTGTTCAAACGAAGCTAATCAGCCAATTTGGCCGGCAGCCGTCTTGGATTTTGGCTGATTTTTATAAACATCTAAAAATCTTCGAAAACCGCTTGGTGGATTGAAGGAAACCCCATGAAATATGATCTATGGGAAGAGCTGAAGCAGGTTTGTTCAAGGGAACTTGATTGGTCCCATGGTTTGGCGGCCATCTTGGTTAACCTAGTTTTAGCGAAAACAACTCCAGAACCACATGGGATCGGGCTGAAATTTGAGATATGATTAGGAACTAAGGCCCATTAAAGTTTGTTCAAGGGAAGTTTATCCGTCAAAAACCATGACCGCACCCAGCCAATCAAAATATAGCGTGTTTGGCGGCCATATTGTTTTTTTTATTTGATGGATTTTGAGGCTTTATGGTTTTATATATGTTTTTGGGTATTCTGATCTCAATTTCAAGTTACAATTTTCGAAACTCAAATAAACGGTTTGACGGCGATCTTGGATCATTTTCCCGCCAAAAGCTCCCATACTAAAGCAATGGGAAATTTAAAATGTCTTCTTGAGAACTACTGGGCCGATTTTAATTTTATTTGGCAGGAAGCATCCTTAGGGTGTAGCGATTCAACTTTGTTCAAATTTAGCTGATCGGCCAATAGAACGGCAGCCATCTTGGGTTTTGGCCGATTTTTAGAAATGTCTAAAAATCTCCGAAAACGCTTGCGGAATCAATTCAAGACTCGTGAAACATTATCTAGGGCAAAAGTCCAAATCTGTTTAATATCCATCTTGGATGACCTAGTTTTCGCAAAAACAACTCCAGAACCTGTTCCAGGTGAGCGATACATACAGGCCTCTTGTTTTCTTCATGGTCATCGTTGATTTTCCACACAAATTTCTAGGATATCATTAATCCCACTCAAGTCAGCCTAAAACAGCTTCTCCAGTGGTCTTGAGAAATGTCAATTTGCAGACCAAGATTAGACTATTTCTGAAAATTTACTACTGGAATGACTAGCTCGATAACTGTGCCAGTCAGTCCAGTGATAATTTTCAAAAATAATCTCTAGGTCTGCAAATGGACATTTTCTGAGAAAATGGTTAAGTTCTTGTGTCCCATTAAATAGACACTTTTGTAATAGATATGAGAGTTCTGTTGATTTCTGTTCAATTTACCCTGCATGCCAATGCTACCAAACATGTAATGCCCTGGCTCCATTTTCATAACTATTAGACGCCATATTCATTGAGTCTATTGTCTCGACCATGTATATATTATCGAGAAGAAATAGTTTATAATCTATTTATTATTCTGAATTTACTCGTATATCTAGACTACATCGGCCGAGCACTAATATGGTATCAATGGTGTTAAAATTGACATGTCCCTTAGAGGCTAATAAGTGTTCATCCTGCCGGGGTTCATACGCAAGTCTCGAAAAAGTATGGAATTATAAGAAAACCTTTTTCAAACCTTGAAAGTATAGAAAAATCTATATTTTGTTTTAAGTTTGAAAAGTTTGGAAATATTTGCAATTGTTGGTTTCACAAAATAGAGACAATCCTCGAAATATTTTTGATTTTTTCTACTAATTCTGATATTCTTATGTGAAATTATACAATGTTGAAATTGAAACTTGATTGGGCACCTCATAAAATGGGTAAATGGATAGATTTGATATGGAAAAAGTATAGAATTTCGCTCTGCAAAGGGTTATGAACTTGCATCATGTTAGTTGCCAATGATGAATGGCTAGTAAAAAACTCTTAGTCTCTGCACAAAGTGTAGCCACTGGGGCAATTACTACTGGAGGGATCTTCACCAATCATGGATGGAGTCCTGAAGGTCCAGAACATGAAATGGAGTCTTTTGTTCTATTGGTGAAATCTTCAGCAAACTTGGGTGGGAGTTTTCCCTTGGTGAGATGAAGAACCATGTACATCTTGTTATCAACCTATCAAAGATTGGGCAGACAATGGACATTTCCAAGTTTATCCATCCATCATATGACATCGTAATCAACTAAGTGATGTGTGTGATGACGTCTTAATCATGACATCACGAATGACTCGATATAGTCCGTCTTTAAGGCGTAATAGTCCGACACGTACAAATTGTATGTCTACCATTTAATAAACATTCTGTTGAATATTTTGAAACTAATTTGACTGGAGCAAATTAGTTTCAAAATATTTAACAATTTACCTGTATAGTTTTCTGGAAATTGATAGTCGGGGAGTTCAGGGATCGATCGATCCCAACATGAACAAGATGTGGGTGGAGCTCAGTTAGTGATGGGCAGGGCATAGCTAAAACTGTAGAGGTCCATTAAGAGCTAAGCTCTGCTCACTTTTTATACCCCGGCTCACTTTTTATACCCCGCCAAAAGATTTGGTGGGGTATTATGTAATGCCGCGATCCGTCTGGGCGGGCGGGCGGTCGTGCAGCAGAGTGGTTTCCGAAGGATAACTCCGTTACCGTTTGTCAGATCGCATTGAAACTTCATAGAGTGGTTGGACTTGGTCTTGGGAAGAAATCGACGATGATCCGAAATCCAAGATGGCCACCAGCCACCATCTTGAAAATTGGTTTCTGAATGATAACTCCGTTACTGTTTGTCGGATCGCATTGAAACTTCATAGGGTGGTTGGACTAGGTCTGGGGAAGAAACATTGAAATCGACGATGATCCGAAATCAGCCACCAGGCACCAGCGTCCATCTTGAAAATTGGTTTCCGGATGATAACTCCGTTACCATTTATCGGATCGCTTTGAAACTTCAGGGAATGGTTAGACTAGGTCTGGGGAAGAAACCTATAGAAATTGACAATGATCTGAAATACAAGATGGCCACCAGCCACCGGTGGCCATCTTGAAAATTGGTTTCCGGATGATAACTCTTACCGTTTATCGCATCGCTTTGATGCTTCAGAGTGGTTGGACTAGGTCTGCGGAAGAAACCTATCGAAATTGACAATGATCCGAAATACAAGATGGCCACCAGCCACGGACTGCCATCTTGAAAGTTGGTTTCTGGATGATATCTCCATTACCATTTATCGGATCGCTTCTTAGGGTCGTTGGAATATGTCTGGTGAAGAAACTTATCGAAATTTACGATAATCTGAAACCCAATATGGTCACCAGTCAGCAGCAGCCGTCTTGAAAATTTGTTTCCGGGCAATACCTCCTTGACCGTTGAGCGGATCGCTTTGACACTCAATAAGGATTACTGGTCTGAAGAAGAAATATTTTCTGATAGCTGTCATTTATTAGTTTGTCATCATGGGGGTGGGGGGGGGGGGTATTATGCGCCGTTTCATGTGAGAATCAATTTGAAACCTGAATTCCTAGAAAATTAATTTTAAGAACTGTATAGGTACATGTAAGATGTTGAATATTTTGAAACAAAATATTTTTCAGTTTTTCAAACTGTTTCTTCAGTTGCCACCAGAGGGGGCTGGGTGTTTAAATATTTTTCAGTTTTTCAAACTGTGTTTCTTCAGTTGCCACCAGAGAGGGGGGGGGGGGGGGTGTTAAATATTTTTCAGTTTTTCAAACTTTGTGTTTCTTCAGTTGCCACTCTCATCTCTGATGAATGTCAAGCGATATGATTGGGCGTATATTAGTAGGATGATAATAACTAGGCAATTTTATTGGGCTGTAGTTGACTGATGTAATTTATGAACCTTCGTGAACTTAGCGCAGACATCAAAAGCGTGCACGCAAGACCATGCGATAGGACGATGAGTGAGCTTATGCCATGGCAACCATACATCCATCAACCTTTTCTTTAAATGACTTGTCAAGAACCACTTGGCCGATTTCAATTATATTTGGCAGTAAGCTTCCTTAGGGCATAGAGATGCATGTATGTTCAAAGGAAACCGATCACCCGGTGGCTATCTGGGAAATTTGGCAGATTTTTAGACATGTCTAAAAAAAATCGCCAAAACCACTTGAAGGATCGATTTAACTCATGAGATATGATACAGGGCAAGGGCTGAACCACGTTTGTTCAAGGGAACTTGATTGGCCCAATGTTTCAGCCGACATCTTGGATGACCTAGTTTCTCTTGCAAATGATGACTCCAGAACCGCTGAATGGATCTGGATGAAATTTGGGAGATATGATTAGGGAGTAACTGCCGTTAAGATTGTTCAAGGAAAGTCGATACATAAAAAAACATTCCCGCCATGGGCCAACCAATATGTAGTGTGTTTGGCAGACGTATTGGATTTTTTTAATTGATGGATTTTGAATCCAAAATTGGTTTTATATATAGGTTTTTGGTTATTCTGACTTCAAATGCGCCAGTTTCAAAACTGTTGAATAAATTGTTTGGCTGCCCTCTGGGATGTTTTTCATGCCAAAAGTTCCCATACTAAAGCAATAGGAAATTTAGAATGTCTTGTGAACCACTGGCTCGATTTCAATTATATTTGGAAGGAACCATCCTTACAGCAGAGGGATCCAAGTTTGTTCAAAGGAAGCCGATCAGCCAATTTAGCTAGTGGCCATCATGGATTTTGGCTGCTTTTTAGAAACTTCTAAAAATCTCCAAAACCATTTGGGGGATCGATTCAAGTCATGAAACATCTTTGGCAACAGCTGTACCAAGTTTGTTTGACGGAACTTGATTGGCCAGATGGTTTGGTGGCCAACTTGAGGACTAAGGGCCATTAAAGTTTGTTCAAGGGAAAAACATGGCCGTCATGGGCCAATCAAAATGTAGGTTCGATTTATTTCTCAATGAAATTATTGTCTGATGGTTTGTAGCAGTCAAACAGTTAATGCTTTAACACTTAAATTTTTTAAAAATATTCAATTTTCTCATAGAAAATGTCCATTTGCAGACAAAGAGAAGACTATTTTTGAAAATTTACAATGGGAATGACTCGCTCGATAAATTTTCAAATATAGTTTAGCACTGCAGAAGCTGTTTTTTGGCCGATATGAGTTAAAAGGTTAATACAAGTCACACCTCGGCCATAATGCCTTGTATATTGGTGATGTTTGCTTACCTCTAACAATTACAGACCAGAAACGAGAAATTCTTGATGGAATCAATATTCTGTTGAATATTTAAAAACTAATTTGACTTAAGTTTCAAAATATTCAACAACAACTTTCCTATATAGTTGTCTTGTAGTTGAGACTGGAGTTTCAAGGGTTAAAATTGGCATCTGTCCAAGGTATGAGGTCTTATTATCAGCTTTGGAGCCATCTGCAAAACAAAATTAAATATTTCTGAATAAATTGCGGTTGCTTTTATTGCTTTAAGATCGAAATAGTATTGATAACATCTGAAATAAAGACCCCCAAACACATTACAGCAACAGATAAGTGAGTGGTGTGTAATATTTGTCAATAGTCGAGGACATCAAGACATGTCTATACAGAATCCTGTAAAACCTTAATTAAAGCTGATACATTATTCTAAAATATCCTGAAATTTGTTCAAGAAAAATATTAATTTTTTCATAAAAATTTACGTTTGCAGACCAAGAGAATATTTTTACAAATTAATCAATCGAATGACTCGCTCGGTTAGCGAGCCAGTCATTCCAATGGTAAATTTTCACAAATATCTTGGTCTGCAAATGTACATGGCTCGGCTTGAGTGTTTATGGGTTAAGCAATATCAGTAACAGTGATATCAATAAATTGCTAACTCTTTAAAAACTTTATCAACTTATTTACTTTATTAATGGGAAAATTTGGTCAAGAAAATATTTTCTTATAGTATTGGATGTCGATTTGCAGGCCAAGAGACAATTTTTTGTGAAAATTTACCACTGGAATGACTCACGATTATCGAGCCAGCCATTCCAGTGGTAAATTTCTTGATCTTCTTAGCCTGCAAATGGACATTCTTAAATACCAACAGCAACCAGCCAAATTAGTTTCAAATATTCAACAGCTTACCTGTATAGTTTTCTGGAAATAGATAGTCCGGGGATCAATCGATCCCAAAATGGGCGAAGCATGTGTGGAGCTTAACTAGGGATGGGCTGGGAACAGCTAAAACTGGAAAGGTCCAGTGATTGTATTGAGCGAATATTTTTATAATAGCGGATGAAGTGTTCACTGCACCTTGTTTAAAGCATCCATACATGGATTCTTAATAGAATTCTTGAGAACAAATTTATTAACACTTACTTGTATGGTTAATATTGTATCTTTTAGCATGGGTAATCAGCTTTAACCTTTTACTGACCAGAAATGGCAAATTCTTTGTGATGAATATCCTGTTGGATATTTTGAACATAATTTAACTGGGAGCTGCATAGCTCCCAGTCAAATTAGGTTCAAAATATTCAACATCTGGATAGTGGCCTTGAATTTGAGCTATTGGCATCCAAGTCGGTTACAACTTACAAGAGGAAATGGCTTTTGGGGCCAGATGATAGTGGTTCTTTAACACTTTCATGCCTAAGCCAGCCAAAAGCAGATGATTTTAGAAAATTTACCACTAATGACTGGCTCGGTTATCGAGCCAGTCATTCCAATAGTAAAATTGAAATAGGCAACCAAATTTAGTGATTAACGTGTTAATATGGGTGGTCAATATTGACCATCATTGTTAGAGCCACGATTTTATGGTGCCAAAAGCAACGAGTATCAAGTATACACTTAAGACACGTCTCACTGTTTACTATGACTGGGTTTTTACGTACACACAATGTCAGGAGAATGCAAAACAATAAGATATAGAATACAATTTATGAATGGAATGTGTATTGCATATAAGTGAAATACAGGATTGATGTTACTAAGTGACAACAATGTTCAAAATCTGATTGATCACACACGCTACTTTAAGTGGAAGAGATATATGACAACATGAAGTCCATTATTTTATTTGAAAATATTCCTGCTGTTGCTATCTTGTCGGCTTGGCAACAAAGACTACATATTGAATAGTTTCATTAAAATGACAATTTTCCATTTCTGTCAGGAATAAAATTTAATCCTCAATTTACACCTTTCAGTATTTGATCATATCTTCAGCATGATTTTAACGTTTTCCTCTCTGCAGCTGACTATAGTGATCACCCACGCTCATCCATCTTCGTATCATAAACGGTGTGCTAGCATATTTTGAACATTTTATTAGTTCCGAGATCAAACCTGGATTTGGAGTCTAGATCAGGTCTTTTTTAGTTGACACTCGAGAAATGTGTCATGCATTCTTGACAAATCATTGTCATTCCTATCACTTGATTTCAATTCCACACTGCAAAGAACACAATCTCGCTGAATTAAATGTCTTCCTGTCCTCATTCCTGATATGCCTCGAGGCTGATATCAAAGGTAAAATTTGGTAGAATCGGTACAATATTAAATTTGGCTGAAATAGGCTAAAGTGGATTCAACATGTTCTTTAGCCCTTTAATGGTCAAGCCGGCCAAAACCAGCCTCTGCACTGGTCTTGAGGAATGGCCATTTGCAGGCCAACAGAAAACTGTTTGAAAATTTACCACTAGAATGCCTGGCTTGATAACCAAGCCAGTCATTCCAGTGATACATTTTCAAAAATAGCCCTCTTGGTCTGCAAATGGACATTTAATAAGCAATTTTTTTTTTTCTTGGACAAAATTGACCATTAAATGGTTAAACATTGAAATTTCAATGTCTCACTTACAAGACAGGTAACCTGTTGACTATTTTGAAACCAATTTGGCTGGCCATAGGCAGCAAGAGCTTCCAGTCAAGTTAGTTTTAAAACATTTAGTCGAATATCCTGTACATCATAACAAATTTGTCCTTTCCGGTGTGTATTGGTTTAAAGGGTGGCGCTTTCTTGGAAATAGTGTCCTTTATATCTCCCTGGCAACCATATGTTCAAGTTTACACCCAGTGATATTGGCAGATGCTGAGGATGTGATTTCCAAGCTATGATTAATCAATGGTGGAAGATGATTTACTAAACGTAAAAAATTGTTCTAATTTGTTTGACGATTACAATGACTATGAGCTAGTGATGTCAAGATTTCATTATGTTGATTCCTGGATGCATAAGTTTTCTTCAAATTAACTTACGTCAAAATTTTAAAATTTCAACTTAAAAGATGAACTGGTGTTAATTTTTCAACAAATTTACTGGAAGATGGTGCTGTCGTAGAGAGCAACATCATCTACCAAAATTGTTGAAAAATTAACACCAATTTCTTTGCTATTAACCTGGTAAAAGATAGAATATTGACATCGTCGGTGTTGTAAGGGTTTACTAATCCTGAAATTAGGTATGACGATTTGCTGAATCCAAAATTTCATAAAGCATTAACTATGACAGCGTCATCATCAGAAAAGTGCTACCTATGTCTCACTTTCTGCTACACAAGTGAGACAAAAATATTACAAACTAATGTTTTAATATGAGGAAATCGTTGCATAAGTAACACATTTTGTAACATTATCATTCGAGACACGACTTCAAATTATTCCATTAATTCACTAAAATTCTAATTCTAATGAAAAATTGTATCGGCACTGATGTCTTTGACCCTCTCAGCATGAAAGGTCCTCGGCCCCTCACCGGTTTCGTTTCCCGTATATGTATCTGTTTAAATACCCACAAATACAACCTACCATCTTAGCCTATAGTGGCTATTAGTTTCTAATTGTATTTTCATAATTAGCCCGACAATAAGTGAACAAAACATAGAATGTAAATATATCTGAATAGAAAAAAACACTTGTAAAATATTGCACTTCCCTCTGGCTTCATATGGCCACACAGTATCATCACTAAATATACAAACACCCTATAGATGGATGAGTGAAAGAAGAATATAAAAATAACACTATAATAATATAAATAACAATTTCAATAGAAAGCACTTAACTGTCTGTCTGCTGAATTTCTGCAGACTACATTTTCAATGGGGTTAAACTTTGGCTATGCTGTGTATTTTGAAAACAATTTGACTGAAAGTTGTTGGTGGCTAAGCCACCAACAACTTTCAGTCATATTATTTTCAAAATATTCAGCAGTCCAGAGTTATTGCCCATTGAAATTATTGTCTGGTAGCTTGCAGCAGTCAGACAGGTAACATCTAAAAGCCAGCACACTACTGTTTCATGAACAATAAAGCGGACATACATGTCACTTAGTCGATTATGATGTCATATAATGGATGGATAAACTTGGAAAGGTCCTTTGCCGTTAACCAGCTTGGATAGGCCTTAATTTCTACCCCTCCCTCTAACTTCCATTCCTCACATTTTATAAACTTATTTTGAAAGTTTTACCAGATCAGTTATTGAGCTGATCATTCGTGTATTCAAAAACAGTCTTCTCTTAGTCTGTAAATGGAAATTCCTCGAGACCACTGCATACAACGGTTTTGGTTGAACATTCATGACAGACTTCTACGTCATTCATTACACAATTTTGATTGTGATGTCAGCCGACGTGTGATGTATTTATTGACTATGACATCATGCTTGATTGACAGATTGGATTCATCAATTGATGAACCATTCCTATTGGTGCATGAAACAGTAGTGTATGTTGACCGTAACAATAGTTACAATACAGAGAAATAATTATATAATTATATACATTGATATATAACAACAATAGTAGAACATTGTCTTCATTTCTTAAACATTCATGTTTGTTAGCCGCTTCAACCCTGTGTACCAGATATGATAGCTACATTAGTATTCCTTACGATGTTAGAAACATTGTGTTGAGTACTCTAAAACTAATGGACCCTTCCATCAATCATATGACGTCATAATCAAATACATGACGTGTAGGGTGACATAATCAATGAAATCATGAATCACGTAGCTAAGTCACAAACGTTTAATTGATGATGGACTAAGCATTGTAGTACGAATTGTATTTCTTTACTATTTAATCAAATTGCTGTTGTATATTTTGAAACTAATTTGACCGGGCGGTGTTGCTCAACAGCACCCAGTCAAAATAGCTCCAAAATGTTCAACAGCGTACCGGAAGGTCAGGCAGTTCAGGGATTGATCGATCCCAACATGGCGACGTGTGTGGGGAGTTTAGCTAAAGATGGGCGGGGCATAGCTAAAACTGGAAAGGTCCATTTCACTAGATGTTGCTGCCGTAGTCAAATTAGTTTCAAAATATTCAACTGTTTAATCGTATGATTGTCTTGAAATTGAGATTCTGGGACTCCAGGATTCAGCGTTAAAGAGAAAGACAATATGGAATTCTATAAGTTTTCACAATTAAGATGACGTTTATAAAGTTTTCACAATTAAGATAACATTGATCTCGATTTTCAAAATTATATACAAATTTCTTTGGTCACATTGCGGTTATATACGTTTAAGAAGTTGCATACACATGCTAGAAAAACTGAGTAAGATGGCAGAACCCTAAACTCAACTGACTCCATTCTCGAACAAGAATTCCGCGAAATTAAATGTATTGCCTCCTGTTTGTCACAGTGACCTTGACCATGTGACCTCAATGTTATCATGCTGCTTCCTAACATTATAGGCACCCATGTATCCAAGTTTAGTTCCTTGTATCCAAGTTTAGTTCCAATAGGAATAATAAATCTTGAAATATAAATGCAACTGATTTACTAAATGAAAAAACTTAACGTTGAATAAACAGAGGTCAAATGGGAATGTCGGAATGACCTTGACTGTGAACCTCATGACCTCACTGTCGTCATGGTGTCTCGGTATGGTATGAGACCATGTGTCCATGGCTAGCTTTAGTACCATTAAACAATCCTCAAATATATGCAAACAAATAACTTAACATTGGCAATACAGACAGAGGCCAACTATCAAGGCTCTGATCCTTGTGGTTTAAGTAATAATGTGCCCAAGTTGTGTTCCTTACGCAAAATATAAGCTGATAAGATTGGCTAAATACAAAAAATTAACGTTAAAATATAACAAAGTTTTGTAGAGGTCGGAGTGATCTTGACTTGATGTTGTGACCTCGGTATCAGCATGCTGCTTCCTAACATTATAGGTAACCATGTACCCAAGTTTAGTTCCAACAGGATTAACCAATCCTGAAATATAAGCTGAGAAGCTTTGATAAACGCACAAACTTAATGTTGAAAGACAGAGTTTTGTTTCATGGTCAAATTGACTTTGACCGTATGACCGCATCATCATGCGGCTTCCTAACATTATAGGCAACCACATAGCCAAGATTAGTTGCAATAGGATTAACCGATCCTGAAATATAAGCAAACGCAAAAACTTAACATTAGTGACGCCATTGCCATCGGAAAACAGATACTTATGTCTCGCTTTCTGCTTTGCAGGTGAGACAAAAATGACTGGACTCGACCACAAGTACCTGTAAGTTGAAAGACTTGAGTCTGTCATGCAAAACTCTGTAATATATATATGCAAGGGGTGGGTGGCCTGTTGGTTTTTCCCATAATAATTTTCTATCCGAGTTTATGGAGGTAAATATCTACATTTAGCTGGACCATCCAGGCAAGCAGACGGCCATTCTGGAATATCACAGATAGCTCAATCTACTAGAAAATAGAAACCATTACTATGTTAGACAGCAATGGCATCAAGTCAAATTAGTTTCAAAATCTTTAATAAAATGATTTTGCATATTAAGAGAATTTACCATAATGAAGGATCCAGTTTATCCATCAATCATATGATGTCATAATCAACTAGGTGATGTGTAGGATGACATCATAATCAATTACATCAGGAATGATGTAGCTAAGTTCGTTACGAACGCTTAATTGATGACGGACTAAGCATTGTTGTATGACTTATGTCTACTATTTAATAAATATATGCTGTTGAATATTTTGAAACTAATTTGATTGGTCGCTGTTGCTGCCATAGCAATATTCAACAGCTTACTTGTATAGTTTTCTGGAAAATTGATAGTCAGGGACTTCAGGGATCGTTTGATCACAACTCGGGCAAAGCATGGGTGGAGCTTAGCTAGAGATGGGCGGGGCATATCTAAAACTGAATTCCTCTATTGGTCTGTATGGACAAAAGGGTCCAGCACTACACTGGCAGGAAATACAGGTCTTCACTCATAAACTACACTACATCTATAAACCACGAACAAGAACTGCATAAATATCACTTACAATAATAACCAATAGTCAGATAACTCAGTATTCCTAATAAATTATTGTTAATTATAAAAATACCAAAATAAAATGTACCGATTTCTGTCAAAATTCTCCCTCATTTTAGTAAAAGTGTATCCTACCCTGACTCCTAACTTTCCATGACAATAAACCGAAACAATACAATGTGATTTCTGACCCTGACCAAAAGTTTGATATGATGCAAATATGGATATGGTTTGACCGAAATTTGGGAATATGTCAATCAATAATAGGTACATTTTGATCAGATACTATTAACGAACACCTTTCTCAAATTTATTCAAGAAAATTTAAATTTTCTCATAGAAAATGTCTATTTGCATACGGTACCAAAAGAAGACTATTTTTGACAATTTACCAATGGAATGACTGGCTTGGTTATCGAACCAGTTACTACAGTGGTAAATTATCAAAAATAGTCTTCATGGTCTGCAAATGGACATTTCTCAAGGCCAGTGCAGAAGCCGTTTTGGCTGGCGTTCGTGTTAAATGGTTAACCCTTTCACTGATGAATTCCCTATATCTCATTTCCATGCTACCATACAGGAAAACTGTTGAATATTTTGAAATTAATTTGACGAAGCCATTGCTGTCTTAGGCAACAACGGCTTCTAGTCAAATTAATTTCAAAATATTCAACATAATAAGTTTTATATCGTGAAGATTATACTTTTTCAGGGATTTGTCAATGAAATGATTAATGGTCAACATAACTTTATCAATAAAGCTGCCATCCATCTGCTACCCATGTAAGCAAAAATGTGCTGTTCTTCTCCGCTTTTGACAGCAGCCCCTTCTTAACAGTACTCACTTCCGTCTCATTATCTATCAACAAGGGACGCTGATTTGTCTCCCCTTCTTGTGTCACATCCGTCTCCGCCGACGATGTATGTGTAAAAATATCAACATAGCCACGCCCTACGGAAACTAACCCCCAGTCAGGAGTCGGTGACTGGTACTCTAGTGCACCATCTAAACCAGAGTCGTCTTGATGTTCCTCTGTATCCATAGCACCCAGTGGAAGTAAAGCTTTGATGTAGTAGTCCTCGTCGCTATGACAATGGAAGCAGCACAGCGGGGACAATACATCGGCTTCGATAACAATTATGCATCCACGAGTCGTGCCGACGTACAGAAAGTCACCAACGATATTCATGGCTGTCACCTGACACTGCTTAGCTGGATATGGTAGAAACAAAATCATAGATTAACCTTTTAATGTCGACTATTTTGAAGACAGCACTGGAATGAACGACTCAGTTATCGAGCCAGTTTGTGGACTGATATATTTTCATACAGTTTTCTCCTGGCCTGCAGATGGCCATTTTCCAAGACCACTACCGAGACTGGTTTTAACCAGCTTGACCCTTCAGCGATGAATTCTCCAAATCTCATTTTCAAGGCAATCATACAGGAAAACTGTTGCATATTTTGAAATTAATTTGACTAGAAGCCTTAGTTGTCTCGGGCTTGTAAAATTAATTTCAAAATTTTGAATAGAATAAGTTTATATTATCGTAGTAAAGAGCCTACGTTATTTTATGGACTTGTTGGTTAATGGGTTAACCCTTCTAACCCTTACACAACTGAGGCCGTATTCACAAAGGGTACTTAAGTACGAAAGAATGCGCAAATATGGTCAAAATAATGCTTACGTCTGTATTCACCTACATCAGATGAATATTTAGCTGCCTCTTTGTGATTACCACATAGTCGGGTCTTCTAAATACGTACAAGCACCTATTATGCAGGTGCATAACCTAGGCACTCTTCAAGAAAATTGCCCCAGAAATGGTAACTTCTTTATCATATAAAGAATATTCTGCTAAACATTTTGAAACTAATTTTACTGGGAGCTGTTGCTGCCTATTGGTCACAGTCAAATTAGTTTCAAAATATTCAACAGCTTAGCCCTTACTACTCTGATGTCAAAATTTTAAATCTTCAAATTAAATTAAAAGAACTGTGTTAATTTTTCAACAAATTTGTTAGAGACGGCAACATATGACGGCAACATCGTCCACCAAAGTTTTTAAATTGTTGAAAAATGTACACCAATTTCTCTGTTATTGATCAATGCATTAATTAACTCTTAGCACTCGATGTCAAAATTTAAAATTTAAATTAAAAGATGAACTGGTGTTCATTTTTAAACAAATTTGGTGGAAGATGGTGCTGTCGTAGACAGCAACATCATCCACCAAAATTGTTAAAAAATGTACACCAGTTTCTTTGCTACTGGCACCATAAAAAGCTAGAATGTTGACATCAGAGTGGTAAGGGTTAAAAGATAGAGTATTGACAGCAGAGTGACAAGAGTTAACTGTATAGTTGTTTTGAAATCAGGGTTAAATATTAACAGCTCCACAGAAAACCAAGTTATATTCAGCAAAATATTCCAGTCAATAAGAAGCAGGTGTAATTTTGAAAACAATGTCGCTGCCTTCGACAGACTGCAAATGTTTTCAAAATTATAACACTCTAAACGGAAAGTAAAAAAATAAGCTAAGAGTTCTGAAGCATTAGGTTTCTAAAAGTAGTTAATTACTCAATTAAGGGATAGTACATAGCACAGGGGCGAGTAAGATTTACGAACCATTTTCACCCCACACTTACGTAATTTCAAGGTCTCCTGTAATTGGACGTTTAAGAATTTTAATACTGTAGCAGAAATCCTACCTTCTAGTTTACGGTTTGACCACAGCATGTTCTGGCTGGAGCCAGGCTGTATATGGGAAATATCCAAGCTGCATATTTTCTGTCTACTGCCTACATTCCAGATGTAGAGGAGTGAACCTAGAAAAACAAACATTATTAAGAATTTTACATCTGCCTATGAAAATGCCATTAGGTTGGCCTCACCCTCCCCATTATAAGGCTGTGTTTGTGTATATATGTCCCAACACATGGCTGTGTCTGTGTATATATGTAACAAGACATGGCTGTGTCTGTGTATATATGTCCCAAAACACGGCTGTGTCTGTGTATATATGTCCCAAGACATGGCTGTGTCTGTGTATATATGTCCCAAGACATGGCTGTGTCTGTGTATATATGTCCCAAGACATGGCTGTGTCTGTGTGTATATGTCCCAAAACACGGCTGTGTCTGTGTATATATGTCCCAAGACATGGCTGTGTCTGTGTATATATGTCCCAAGACATGGCAGTCTACAGTATATTTCAGAAATAACTTAAAATGTTCCAGAACAAAGTAAAACATACTGTTGAATATTTTGAACATAAATAGATTGGAAAACATTGCTACCTAATGCAACAATATCTTCCAATCCAATTATGTTCAAAATATTCAAAAGAACATTTCATACTAACTAACATGTTTCTGTTTTGGTAACATGTTAACTTATTTCTGTTCTGTACTGTACATCACCTGTCTGATAATCAATATCTGCTCACCTGGATATGTGTATGACCACACATTACTCGTCTCAGATTCTACTTTCCTCGTAACCAGAAACACACAACTGATTCCATGACTGTCAGAGTCATATGCGTGCTGTAGCTCTGTTGAGAATGTGCGTCGGCTCAGGTTCCAAATAGCTATGTTACCTTCGCTTTGGCCGGCCCATACTTCTAATTCACTACCGAAATAAACAAAAATTGATTATGATATTTTTTTATATATATAGTTAGTCAAATTTTAATTTAGCCCTTTAACACTCATATTAGCTAAAAACGGCGTCAGCAGTGGTCTTGAGAAATGTCCATTTGCAGACCAAGAGAAGACTATTTTTGAAAATTTACCACTGGAATGACTGGCTCGATAACCGAGCCAGTCATTTCAGTGGTAAATTCTCAAAAATAGTCTTCTCTTGGTCTGCAAATGGACATTTTCTATGTGAAAATTAAAAAAATCTTTGAACAAAAATGAGTGTAAAAGGGTTAACTCATTAGTTTTTGAAACAGAAAGAACCCACATCACACACAAATTTGTGGCATTCTACATGTTCTAGTGTATGGTCACACTCCTTGTGTTAAAATTTGAGCCAAATTTGACTAGTAGTTCCCAAGACATCTATAGATCCAGAATTTGATCCGATCTGGATCCAGGGTCTTTATCCAGATCATGGCCAATGTATGGAAATCACATTTCATGCTAAGATTCTGTTGTGTTAAAATTTCGGCCAAATTGGATCATTAGATTTTTAGATAAAGCTCCAAACCCATCCACCAATGCGTACGTCAATCCCAGCCCCAACACACACACACACACACACACACACACACACACACACACACACATGTGAATGCAATACCCGCTCTACTTTACGAGTGAGAGCAATAATACATTATCTATTACCTACCCATCATTCTTCCAAATGAGACTGGCGCAGAAGATACACTTGCCATTCCCTGTAAGCTGCGCTCTCTGTAGCGAGCTAGAATCAGCCATACTTTCACACATCTCTGAAGGTAAGTTATCACTGTACACGACTAGCTTCCCATTAGCCAGCGGCATTATCACCTCACCCATACCCGCAGAATGCAGGAGGGCAATCACATGACATTGTGTGTTGTTGACATTATTAGCTGTCTGTGAGACTGAGAACTGATGAAGCTTCTCAAATGTCCTGCAGCTAAAACATACATGATACAAACAACACCTTTAACTCTTACGTCTATATTCTATCTTTTATTCTGTCAATAACAAAGAAACTGGTGTACATTTTTCAACAATTTTGGTGGAAGATGTTGCTGTCTATGACAGCAACATCTTCCACCAAATTTGTTGAAAAATGAACACCAGATCATCTTTTAATTTAATTTGAAAAGGGTTAACACTCATACCGTCCAAAACAACTTCTGCAGTAGACTTGAGAAATGTCCATTTGCAGATCAATAAAGATTATTTTTGAAAATTTACTGCTGGAATAACTGGCTCGATAACCGAATCAAAAAATTCAACAAATTTGAGTGTTTAAGCCTTTAATCATCAAATTTGTTCAAGAAAGATTTTAATTCTCGCATAGAAAATGTCTGAGAATATTGCCGAGCAAGAGAAGAGTACTTTTGGAAATTTATCAGTGGAACAACTGACTCAGTTAATCGAGCCAATCATTCTAGTGGTAGATTAAGTCTTCTCTAGGTCTGCAAATTGACATTTTTGATAACCCCTGCAGAAGTCGTCTTTGACCTGCTTGAGTGTTAAATGGTTAATCCTTCCAGAGCACAAACATCATATCCTTTATGATTTAAGGAATATTCTCTTGAACATTTTGAAACTAATTTGATTGGAAGCTGTTGCTTCCTACATGTATGTCAGCAACAGGTTCCAGTTGAATTAGTTTCAAAATATTCACGAGTTCTGTATTGTTGTCTTGTTATTGCGCCAATGACATTGCAAGGTTTATAAGGTTAAATAATTAAGATATCAAGTTACCTAGTTGCGTTTGTTCGCAAGAAATATAGTTTTTCTAAACATTTAACTGTCAAGATATATCACTTTCAAACCACTGATACAGGAAAACTGCTGATTACTTCGAAACTCACTTGACTGGAATCTGTTGCTGCTATAGCAATGGCTCCCAGTCAAAATTACTTTCTAAATATTCAACAGAATATTACTTACAATTATAAAAAATTTATCTTTTCCAGTCTGAAAGGGTTAAATTGCTGAAGAGAATCTTCTATTGTAGATGGATTAATGTATATTTGATATCGCTGATGGACAATCATAAAAAGGGGGGACTAAATATCATATATTTCTCTCAACGACACATACCAGAACACATGGATCATGGCTGCACTATCTGCACACCACATGTTGCCATTGACAACAGCCATGGCAACAATGTCATTCTGGACCAGTATTGTCTGAAATGGAAATAAAAGATTCGGATGAAGTCAAAGAAGCAAATCTGCAAGATATATTGTCCAAGAAAGATATTTGGCAACAATTTAAACACAGTATAACCTGTCTTAAGTGACCACCTTAAAGGGGCACAAATAATTAGTCACTATTGAAATGTTGTTCCTTAATCCATTAATGGTGACGATTTGTCTGGAAAATCTAAATAGTTGCGATTTGAATATCCATTTAAAGGCAAGAGAAGAGTATTTCTTAAACAGTTATCACTTCATTCACTGGCTTGACAATGGAGGAATTCAGTTTCTCAGTAAATCATATGATGTCATAATTAACATGATGTGTAGAATTAAACGAAATCTAGGATTTCTTTTTTCACGAGAGAGTTGATACTTACCTCCCTAATACTTTTGATATTGCTAAATATTGGCTTTCACTCAATAAACACTCAGATTTAAAACAGTTAGGTGCCCCTACTGGGCAGGGAGTCAGAGCGTAGTCTGGCGGATGCCAGCCCCACCACCGCGCATGCGCAGACTAGCACTTCCTCTGACTAGATTATTGGCTGACACACATGCAACTATTAAGAGCCTGAAGACCGAGCCTCTGTGGGGTGGAGAGGCCGGGTCCGTATCTAGGGAGGTAAGTATCAACTCTCTCGTGAAAAAAGAAATCCTAGATTTCGTTTATTTCACTTCAAGAGTATACTTACCTCCCTAATACTTTTGATATTGCCAGAATTCGAAAGTGAATCTGGCGGGAGGGAGGCGAGGTCAAAAGACCAGCTCATCCCTATACGCTTTTCTGCGTTTAAGGCACTTAAACTTCTGAAACTGTAAGAAAAAACAGTCAGGATTTGACTAACCATCGGATAACACCACCGATGTATGAGAGATGACCGAATGTCATATGCGCTCCCCCCCCCTCCTTCCTGGGAGGAAGAGTCGACTGACCTCAATGTCCTATACGCTCTCTTCGTACAAGTGCCATGTACTACAGGACAGAGACGAAAAAGCTCCATTTTCGTAACTCTCAACAATGAACCACACAAATACACAAACCATCACCATATTAATAACGGGTAATCGTGACAATACAATCAACAACGGACAACACATGAACAAGACTGACCTTGTTGAAAATGGCTGCTGACATCATCTTCCCATTAGTAAAGACTGATGCAGGCCCAAAAAAGTGGGTGTTTCCATAAATTAATTGTGACATATATAAGTAATGAGGAAAAACCTCCTCAAAAAATATAAACCGATTTATTTTTTCAAAACCGACAAGGCGAGAGGATTAGAGGTGTCACGGAGATAATGGTCTGTAAAACTTGACTCACAGTGCCACTGAGCCACCGACATAATATCATCCACAGGGACCCCATTAAATAGGGCCGTGGATGTCACTACGCCGCGGACACTGTGAGCCTTGGCCACGTCAACCTGCTTCCCGGTGGCGGATTTATGGCAAAACTGAATGCATTCCACAATCCACCTGGAAATGGTGTCCTTAGAAGCCCTCCCATGGGGTTCAATATATGACAACCATAACGCTGACTGGTCGGTGCGCCATGCCGCCGTACGTTGTTTGTACCGGCGCAGCGCCCGGACGGGACACCATGCTTTAGAATTAGGATCATATCTAGTTAAAGCAGGCAAAATAATAGGTTGACCTGGATATTTCAACGACTGATTTTTAGCCAAGAAATTAATCCTAGGTAGCAGCTTAAGGCCTTCCCCTGAAACCACAAAACGGTCATCCTCGGCTGATAAGGCATGAATTTCACTCCTACGCCTAGCCGAGGCCGCAGCAATTAAAAACACAGTCTTCAGTGTTAATAGTTTCATAGAAATGGAACTAAGTGGTTCAAAAGGCTTATCACCTAGTACTTGAAGCACTAGCGATAAACTCCAAGACGGAATCACAGGAGGATTCCTTGGTCTTAGATTGCCCATGCCTTTAATTAATACATTCAATGTATTTACTTCATCACTTCCCCTCTTAGCCAAGCAAGGAATAACAGACATTAATGCTGACTTATAACCAGCAATAGAGTTAGGCTTGAGGCTATAGGCATCATAGAGGTGACAGAGGAAATCAGCTACTACTTGAATAGATGAATCCATTGGATCAATACATCTTTTTGAGCACCATTCTGCAAATCTGTTGATTTTATAATTATATGCTCTGGAGGTTGACCCCCTCCTGGCTTTGGCCATAAACATGGCTGCTTGCTCAGAAAAGCCCTCCTTAATTCTAGATTCCTTGACAACATCCACGCAGTCAATCTGAACATTGACGGATTGTTGTGAAGGGCCTTGCCCTGGAAGATAATATCGTCCATCAGAGGCAGAGGAACCGGATTGCAGACCAGAAGGTCCAGCAGATCCGTATACCATGATCGGCTTGGCCAATCCGGGGCGATCAGAAGCACTTGGCATTCCTCTTGTCTGATTTTCTGAAGAATTTTTGGAATCAGGATTGCTGGAGGGAATGCGTATGCATACATTCTCCCCCAGCTGATAGCTAACGCATCTGTTGCGAAAGCGCTTGGATCCGGAATCGGAGAGACGTACGTCGTCATCTTCGCATTCTTCTTCGTTGCGAACAAATCGATGTTGGGTTTCCCCCAATGGTCGAACAGACGATCCGCCACACATTGATTTAGTTGCCATTCCGTGGGTAAAACACTCATCCTTCGGCTCAATGAGTCTGCTAGCAGGTTTAACCTTCCCGGAATATGAACTGCTTTCAAGGTAATCTGGTGATCCAGACACCAACAAAGCAGTTTCCATGTCATCATACAGAGACTGGGCGACTTCGTTCCGCCCTGGCGGTTTATGTAAGTCACAACTGTTGAGTTGTCTGAACGAATAAGAACAATCTTGCCCTGAACTTTCTGTAAGAAATGTTCCAGGCCCAGGACTACTGCTCTTAGCTCCAGTAGATTTATATGTTCCTTTGACTGTTCCAGATTCCAAAGCCCTGATATCGTGGATTCTTCCAGGCAAGCTCCCCAGCCCTCCATCGATGCATCTGTATACACAGTCACCTGAGGGTGGGGAGGGGTTAGCAAAACCCCCGGCAAGAGATTCTCTGTATTCAACCACCATTGCAGGTGGTGAATCAGAGGCGCCAACACTGACACATTCGAGTCCAGCGAACCTGTACTCTGGGTCCATTGTGTCATGAGAAACAACTGGATCGGCCGCCTGCGTAAGGCGGCCTGAGGAATGACTGGTTCCAACGAAACCATCAACCCCAGCATTCTCAAGTAAACCCGTGCCAGGACATGACGACTGTCGCACACTGACTGAATCAACGAGATGAGTTTTTGAACTCTCTCCTGAGTAGGATAAACATATCCTGTCTCTAGATCGAAGAACATCCCCAGGTAAACAAACTTCTGGGATGGAGTCAGCTCTGATTTTGGGAAATTGATCATCCAGCCCAAGTCTGTGAGAATTTTCAAAACAATCTCCAGATTGGCGGACAAACTTTCCCGGGTGTGCGCTTTCAACAGCCAGTCGTCTATGTACGTGTGGACTGCTATGCTTCTCCTGCGGAGGTATGCTGTGATCGCAAGAACCACACGGGTGAAAACCCGAGGAGCCGTGGAAATTCCGAAGGGCAACACCCTGAATTCCCACTGTCTGCCCTGGAATGCAAATCTCAGGAAGCGACAGAAACTCCCGTGGATGGGGATGTGGAAATAAGCGTCCTTCAAATCTATCGACGCCGTCCACATCCCCCTCTCCAACCCCGCCAACACCGAGCGCACCGTTTCCATCTTGAAACTGGGCGTCTCGATGAACTTGTTCAATGGCTTGAGGTTGAGAATCGGTCTCCACCCTCCGGTGCGTTTTGTTACTAAGAACAGGGTTGAATAGAAGCCCGGACACCTTTGTGCCGGCTGAATAGCTCCCTTTTGTATGAGGGAATTTATCTCCTCCTCGATACACAACCTTTGCTCTGGATCCCTCGGAATGGGAGTCCAGACTGGCACCAGAGACAGTCGCGACGGCGGGCCTGTCACCCACTCTGGATGATACCCGACGGAAAGCCATCGCAAGACTAAACGGTCCTGAGTCAACCGTTCCCACTCTTGCATGTGGCCGGCTAGCCGGCCTCCCACCGGCCCACCTAGGGACCGCGGTGGACACGAGGCATGCAAGAGCGGCACTGTCTCCGTCGCCATACACACCGGAGTGGTTCTTACCGCGGTAAGCGTACTGTCAGGAACGATAACCACGCCCAGATCCTCGCGCGCCCCGCCCCGCCCCGCGCGCACCTTGGTGCGCGGGCGGCTGCCTGGCTGACGGCGCCTGAGGAACCTGCGCCCCCCTCGCTGCTGGCCGAATCGCACGCGGCCGAGGCCGACGCTGCGACGGTGGCTGGCCACTGACCTGGCCAGCACCACCTCGAGCCTGCAGGGGACGATACGCCGGGGCCGCGGCGCGAGCGTTAGCACGACGCAGCACATCAAACTGCTCGCGCAGCGCCCTCTGGTTATTCACCAGGGTGACCGTCTCTTGGAGGTGGCGACATCCCTCACCTCCAAAAAGACCAGGGCCCGTCATAGGCGTACGCAGTAGCCTATTGTACAGGTCCTGAGACGGGCACAGATTGTCCAGGGCAAACGTGCGTCTTGCCCTGACACTCCTGGTCACCGCCCGAGTCATACAGTCCAGCGCCAGGTTAATACCATCCTGGATGGTTCGCTGGACAGTGACCGGACTTGGCTGGCGCGATGCGGATGCCGTTACTACCCCCTGTAACAGCTGGGAGACGTGGGACAGAGCGGCAATCGAAGCCCTCCCACTCTCCTCCGCATCACGCAACGCGGTATTCGCCGAACGCAACGCGTCCGCGCACAAGACACTCGTGTCAGAACGGGAGCCTGGCCGCGCATCCTCACCCAAAGCCGCGCGGTCATCCACGCTGGGCTTGGGTACCACACCGTACCGCTGGTAATCCAGGGGCACGATGCGACAACGCCTGGCCACCTCGCGAGGGGCCTTCGCGAGACGTCCACTCGACTTAATGGACGACTCCGCCGCCTTGAACATGTCAACGACATGCTCCGCCAGCGGCAGAGAAGGCATAGCGTTAGCAGTCGGTTTCCCAGCTAACCACGGCGTGTGAACACGCTGGCTAGCCGACTGCTCCACGGGCAGATCAGGCCTAACGCTCACCAACCACTGGCAAGCGTCATACCAATCCTCCTCCGTGGCTAACTGCGAGCGCTCTACAAGACGGGGTCCTTCGTCTTCCTCCTGAGCGCAAGCAGTAGAGCTTGACGGCGGGTATGCTGATACACCTGGCAAGCCAGGGAAAACACGCGGGCCTGACAGCACCGGCATGAGAATATCACTGGTTTGACCAGGAGCAGGCACCGTGGCAGAGCGCGGGGTATATATAGTCTCACCACGGGCCCGGCCAGCACCAGCAACACCCTCGGCAAGCCGAGGTATGCGGTACCGCTGGCCATCAGCAGCGCCCTGGGCCACCACCTGAGCCGCGGACTTTACTCCAGGGTGAGTAAAACCGTGGAATAAGGCGCCTGTATTCCCCGCGAGGGGTGCACAAACGTCTTCATCCATGTCCACGTCGTCAGACGGCGACCCTAGCAGGTAATCCTCATTACCCTGGTCAGAAAGATTAGACCCCGGGTCAGCAAAGAGAGCTAACCCGGGCTGACCAGGAACGGTGCCATAGGAGGTACTGGCCACCGCGGCGTGCGGATACCCCTGGACTGATAAGCAGCCCACGGGTTCCAGCGACAACCGTCCACGGTCCCCTATCGGCGCGGCAATAAGCCTGCTGCCAGGGCCGTGGAACGCCCCCTCTAATGGGGCCACCTCTGAATCGTCGAACAACGGAAGCGGACTAAGGAAAATCGATCCAGAGGCGGGGATTACCTGCTCCGAAGCCGATGATGAGGACAGTAAAGGATTTGGTCCAGGAAGCATGCCACGAAGCAACCCTGGAACCAAATCCTTTATTGTCCTCTTCATCTCTCCCAACATCTCGGTCCGGAAGGCCTCCATATCCACCGCGGACGAGACCTTCCCCTTACCCTTCCTACTTACAACCTCTCGTTTCCGCTTCTTCTTCTTCTCCTCCTCTACCACCTTGTCCGTCGCCTGTAAGCAGCACAAGAATTCGGACATTAACTCGCCCCCCCAGTGCTTACATATGTCACAATTAACCAATGGACCACAAGGGCTACATTGATAGCACAGATGCGGCCAGAACTTTACATGAATAAAACGACCACAGGACGCGCAACCCGGTCCCTGAAACAGGGCAAAGGACAAGGAGTATGAGCAACTAGTTAAGCTTAGAAACTCAATCCAACTCAAAGAGAAGGAAAACGATCATAAAGATCAATATACATCAGAAACCAGCATAGCGCTTGAATAGCTGATAAACACATAGCCAGGCTGATTATGACGTCATTAATCCCGTGACAGGAAAAATTCGATCCCAACAAAACATCCAAGTGCAAGGACGAATTGTATGCTGAATGGATAAGTCGACTACACAACCATCAGATACATATAGATAACTCTTTTCTGGCAAAAATGTTAATTATCTCCCTTTGTTTGTTTACAATAATTAACATCACCACATTATCAATAACTAGATACCTGACACTTTGTATAGACAAACCATCCAACGTGACGAACCGGAGAACTCCACCATCTGCACGCCTCTTAACTCTCTCCACCTCATGGGGAAGGAATTGGATCAAGAGGGCAAAGTGAGAAGACCTTTATACTAGGCCTCCAACTCACTGGACATATTTTTCATTTGGTTAGATAACCTAACAGAGTTAGTAGGAAATGGAACCATGGTGGAGAGAAAACTAACTCTCAGCTACTGTGATGTCACCACCTAGCGTCATACAGACCTGTGGACATAAACAGAAAGAGAAATTAGTCCTAGGTAGCACCGAGTTGACATAAACCAACTAACTAAGGCGCTTATCACGGTAAACGCGAGTCCCGGAAACACAATACACCGGGAAGAAAACTCGCTAATTTTACTAGAAGTCACCTGATTTAAAGGTCCTAAGTCCTCCTGTGGCGAAGTGTTTCCTCCTGCCATACAAATCAGACACTATCACACCAAAAGATACACCAAATAACAGTTTAAGAGCAAAAAAGCTTATGAGTCAAGAAGACATGTGTGTTCTCTTTGCCAATAATCTAGCAAAGAGAGTGCTAGTCTGCGCATGCGCGGTGGTGGGGCTGGCATCCGCCAGACTACGCTCTGACTCCCTGCCCAGTAGGGGCACCTAACTGTTTTAAATCTGAGTGTTTATTGAGTGAAAGCCAATATTTAGCAATATCAAAAGTATTAGGGAGGTAAGTATACTCTTGAAGTGAAAGACATCATAATCAATGATGTCATGAATCATGTAGATAAGTTTATCATGAATGCATAATTAATGACGGACTATGCGGTGTTGTACGAATTCTATGTCTTTACTATTTAATAAACATGCTGTTGAATATTTTGAAACTAATTTGACTGGGTGCTGTTGCTGCCATAGGCAGCAACAGTACCCAGTCAAATTAGTTTCAAAATATTCAACAACTTACCTGTGTAGATCTAGAAATTGATAGTCAGGGAGTTCCGGGATCGATCGATCTTAAAAAAGGCAGTGTGGGTGGAGCTTAGCTAAAGATGAGCGGGGCATAGCTAAAACTGGCTTCCTCCATTGTAGTATTAATACCTTACTGTCATGACATTTGTTATCACTGGATTCCCTGGCTTGACAATGGAGGATTCCAGTTTCTCAGTAAATCGTATGACGTCATAATTAATGTGACGTCATAATCAATGATGTCATGAATCATGTAGATAAGTTTATCACGAATACATAATTAATGACGGCAAAAGCTGTGTTGTACGAATTCTACAACATAATAGTGTTATAATGTGTGTAATAGTCTTTACTATTTAATAAACACGCTGTTGAATATTTTGAAACTAATTTGACTGCAGCAACAGCACCGCACCCAGTTAAATTAGTTTCAAAATGTTCAGCAGCTTAGCTGTGTAGTTTTCTAGAAATTGATAGTCAGGGATCGATCAATCCAAAAAAAAGGTGGAGCGTGGGTGGAGCTTAGCTAAAGATGAGCGGGGCATAGCTAAAACTGGCTTCTTCCGTTGGTATTATTACTACTTACCTTACTGTCATGACATTTATTGTGATGGTACGCAAACACCTCAAGCGTGTAGTGTTCCAGTTTCTTGCTCAGGGTGCTAACCCATACTTGACTGGTCACACTAGTGTTCTCTTTGTCAGCATCACTGATATAACTTGCATACAGAGATGTATCTGCCAAGACAAACAATTAAAAACTTTAACAATCAAATACCAGAAGAGATAAATTCTTCATGATATAAGGCATATTCTGTTGAATATTTTGAAATTGATTTGACTGGGAGCTGTTGCTGCTTATGATTTTACAGATATCGATTTGCAGATATGCGCCACTTATTTCTAGTTAATATCCACAAATTTTATGCGTGTTGGAATAAATTTGAACCTTTGAAATCTGACTTCCCGGAATCTAAATTTCAAAATAGCAATACAGGTAATCTGCTGAATATTTTGAAACTAATTTGACCTTTGGCAGCAACAGCTCCAAGTCACTCGTTTTAAAATATCCAACACAATATTTATTAAATTATAAATTCCTAAAAAACATACAATTCAGACGCATCATGACAGGCTTTACAATTTTTGTGACAGAGTTTTATGTCATTGTGATTACGATGTCAGCTAACATGTAGTGTATTTCATTCTGACGTCAGATACTTGAATGACAGATCACATCCCTCTACTGGCTTGCTAGGTCATAAGAAGTATTTTTATATTTACTAGAAATGTTGGAAAATCCAAGAGGACCTGTGAGCAAACTGGCTGATCAGATTTTTGTAGAAAAGATTAGCAGCCTATCAGCCTTACAGTAGTGTTGTTCCAATTAATTGATTTGATCGATGACTGATTGGTTTGCATATTCAACCAATAGATCGATCATGATTTCAGAAACCGATGTTTGTTGTTTACATACCAGGAAATTCATCTCGTGTTTCTGATGTTCTGCTAGTGATCTGAATGGATGATGTCGTTATAACAGTGATATCACATTCCAATGACACAACATCCACGAGATGACAGAACATTGGATTAGATGTGATGTTATAAATGTCAGCTGCACTCGGTCGATCCCTCGCTTCCTGTGACCAACATCGACCCATCAGGTCAAGAATCAGACTAGGATACTCTGTGACCTGGTCAAACATTAAAAATCTCAGAAATGATAAAAGATGTGCGAGAACACATACATTTGTTGCCCATGACAAACTTAACACTTTAACCCTCAGATTTCTTCAAGAACATTGAATTTTTGTCAAAAAAATATCAATTTGAAGAGAATATGTTTAAAGATTTATCACTGGAATGACTGGCTCTATAATTCTCGATTATTGAGGTATTAATTCCAGTTATAAATATTCATAGCTAATCCTCCATTGGCCTACAAATGGATATTTCAACACCAACATTTCTTCTACTGACTTTGTAACAATGAAGTTTTTGATATCAGTGTGATATGTCTCTGTCTGTCTGTCCATCTGCCTGGCAGTTTCGCTGATCTGATCTGACTCAAATAAGAATGGATCTTACAAGTACCTAGGATTCCCAACTTTGGCTTTAATCTGAAAAGAAAATCTAATAAAATTCAGAATTTTAATTTTACAAAAAACTGAACAAAATGAACCGTTTGTATCTTTGATTTCACTCGTGGTCATTCAAATCATTGTTCAGTCGAATTGTGTGAATCACGGATGACTGTAATAATAATAGAAAATAAACAAGAGAAATTGTTTGATAATTACCCATCAAATTTGTTCAAGAAAATTTCAATTTTCACATAGAAAATGTAAATTTACTGAACAAGAGAAAACTATTTTTGAAAATCCATCACTGGAACGCTAGGTTCGGTTATAACCAAGCCAGTCATTCCAGTAATGAATTTTTAAAATAGTCTTCTCTTGTTCTGCAAATGGATATTTTTCAAGATCATTACAAAATCCGTTTTCAATCAGCTTGGATGTTACAGGTTACAAAATGTTGTACCTCTGTGGTGATGCTAGGTCGACCTCCCTGGTAGACATGGACATTGAGGTTCTCCCCTGCAGGGTGATCTTCAAATGGTAGATGACAGGTCAGTAACTCATATAGCATCATTCCAAATGAGAAGCAGTCCACCTGAAACATAATCATCATTAAAAATCATTATTAACCCTTAAATTTTTTCACGAAAATTTTAATTTCCACATAGAAAATGTCCATAGAGAAGACTATTTTTTACAAATTTATCACTGGAATTACTGGCTTGATAACATAAATTTTTCAAAATAGTCTTTTCTTGGTCTGCAAATGGACATATCGCAAGACCACTGTAGAGGCCATTTTTGGCTTATATGAGTGTTAAATGGTTAACATAACAAGACACACACGCCTCCGCTGCACCATCCATATCGGCATCAATGAAGGGATCTGATGTGTCACTCAAGTATCTGATATCATAATCAATTACATCACTAGTTAACTGAAGTCACAATCCTAATGACATAGCATCGTCATGAAACTCGAAGTTTGTTACTAGTATACGAATTATATGTGGATGACAAATTAACAATTCAGTAAACATTCTGTTGAATATTATGAAACTACTTTGACTGGGGGCTGTTGTTGCCATAGTCACTACAACCTGAGTCAAATTAGTTTTAAAAATATTAAGCACCTTACCTGTATAGTTACCATGAAATTTAAAATGTTACTTATAATTCAGGTTCATACTGATTAATAACTGATGTTCAAGCATTCTTTAGTCTTCTCATAAGAGATAAGAACTTTTGCATGCAGTAATGAAACAGAAAATTAGATATCGAAAAATATGTTATATAGTAATTGGGTGAATATTTTGAATCTAATTTAACTGTGAGTTAGTGGTGCCAAAGGACCATTTCAAGTAATTGCCAAATATCTAGTTCAGCTTACCTGCATTCTGCAAGAGATCTCACTGTGGAAAGTTTTAAGAGCTATGTCTATTTTTTCTATTTTTGATCAAAATAAGTATTTATGTATTCATCTACTACAAGACATTCTCACAAAACATACAACACTACCTTAGCAGTATAGATATCCTTTCCACCATGCTGAATAATCTCCGGAGCAATGAAAGGCGGAGTACCGCCGAACCCGCGAGTACCAGACGGCATAATGATGCGACTGATGCCATAATCAGACAACTTCACATGAATAGGAATCGCCAGATCAACCTCAGCATAGCAGGGAAATGACCAGACGAGAACGTTCTCAGATTTCAAGTCACGATAAATGATCCCCATGGAATGTAGATACTCTAATGCTGACGATACCTGTCAATATTCAACAACACATATTGTTCTATTGAGGATTTCAAATCAGGTTACATTTAACTCTTTAACCATCTAACTGCTGAGCTTTTGAGATGACAAATTCCAGAGGTTAAATCTCTCTATATTGCTGATATTTTGAAAACAATTTGACTGAAGTTGTTGCTGGCTTAGCCACCAACAACCTTCAGTCAAATTGCTTCCAAAATATTCAGCAACTCAAGAATTTGTGAAATTATTGTCCTGTGGCTTACAGCAATGAGACACTTAATAGATAAGCCAGACAAAAACGGCCTCTGTAGTGGTTTTATGGAATGTTCATTAATCAGGTAAGAGATTTTTTCTTTTAATTTTTTTTTTTTAAATTTATCACTAGAATGATTGGTTGGTTGCTGTTACCAAAATGTGTTTTCATAGCCAGAGCTATAATTCACCTTTCCAGAGTACCCAACAATCATATGACATCATAATGAACAGCGTGATGTGTACAATGACATCATAATGAATGACGTCGATAAGTACGTCACAAACGCATATTTGAAGACGGTCTATGCGTTGTTGTACAAATTGTTTGCTTTTACTATTTAATAGGCAGCAACAGCACCCAGTCAAATTAGTTACAAAATATTCAACAGCTTCCCTGTATAGTTTTCAGGAAATTCATAGCTAGGGATTTCTGGGAATCGATCAATCCCAACACGCGAGGTGTGGGTGGAGCTTAGCTAGTGATGGGCGGGGCATAGCTAAAAATGGAAAGGTCGATTTATATTGCGTGGAATATTCGAGTTACACATGTATTATGGTCAAACTTCTTAATATATACCTTAACTCTTTCACTGATGAATTCCCCATATCTCATTTTCAACACCACCATACAGGAAAACTGTTGAATATTTTGAAATTAATTTGACTCGAAAACATTGCTTCCTAAGGACCTAAGGCAGCAATGGCTTCCAGTCAAATTAATTTCAAAATATTCAACAGAATAAGTTTTATATCATAAAGAATATACTTTTTTCAGGGATTTGTCGGTGAAGAGGTTAAGTCTAATGATGATGTACTGTTGTAGACATAGGCACATTATTTTGTAATAAATCGTAGTTTAGCATCGCGTAAACATGCTTAAAGAAATATTATATGATTGTAAGCTATTCAAGAAGTCGAGAGCAATTGAAAGCAATCTCACCTGTACAAGTGTTTGTTTGATGGCGTACAATGACAGGTGAACGTGATTCTGCCTGTACTCGGACAACAGAGTGTCGAGAGAACCTAGGGGAGCTAGAGGTAAGACCAAACAGAGAGGTTGTAATGCTAGACCAAGTAGCCGGAGCACATTTGGGTGATCAAGCTGTTGAAGGATACTAATCTCCTGTCTAGCCATCAGGAATGACTGAGTACACCGCTCCAGAGGACTATGCGATGCGGACTGCTTCAGTGTCTGAAAATTAACAATAAGACAACCAGCAAAACATATTGACTGGAATTTGCCTGTTTAATGGTCAAGATTGGTCAAGGAAAAAAATATTTGTTTAGTGAATGTCCATTTGCAGGCCATGAGGAAATATCTTTGAAAATTTACTTCTGGAATGACTGGCTCGTTTAGCGAGCCAGTCATTTCAGCAGTAAATTTTCAAAAATAGTCTCCTCTCGGCCTGCAAATGGACATTCCTCAGGAACACTGCATGGGCTATTTTCGCTAGCTTGACCATTAAAGGGTTAATAAGACGGTTTATATACTTTGCCTGATCGGATCCATGAATTACAATGGATGGATCCGCTCTGTCACTCAAGTATCCGACTTCATGATCAATTACATCACTCGTTAACTGATGTCATTACCAAATGGTGTATAGTTCGGTCACAAAAATTGTAAAGTTTGTTACTAGGGTATGAGTTGATGAATTTATAATTGAACCCTTTAACACTCATATCAGCCAAAAATGGCTTCTGCAGTGGTCTTGAGATATGTCCATTTGCAGACCAAGAGAAAACTATTTTTTTTAAATTTACCACTGGAATGACTGGCTCGATAACAGAACCAGTCATTCCAGTGGTAAATTTTCTAAAATAGTCTTCTCTTGGTCTGCAAATGGACATTTTCTATTTTCTTGAACAAATTCGAGGCTTAAACCATGGTTTGGCACAAAATATGGTAACAAATCATGAGCTAAACTACATGTAGGAAATAAGGTAACTGATAAAACACGGTAAACCACGACATGATTTATACTGGCTGATGCATGTTCTGAAGCAATAACATGGTTATTAACACGTATATACAAAAACATGTATTAAGTAAACCGATAATCTGTATTCAATTATCAACAAATAAACCATGTTTAAATCACTTTGTAAAGCCAGGCCCGTTAGTGTAGAGAAATCTGGGATTTATACAAATCCGACAACGGAGAGATCCATTTCGCGCTATGCCCCACCCATTTCTAGCTAAGCTCTGCCCACTTTTTTTAACCATGTTAGGATTGATTTGAAACTTTGAAACCAAAATTCCTAGAAAATAAATGTCACGGTAACTATACACATAAGCTGTTGAATATTTGCAAACCAAATTGACTGGGGATGTTGGTGTCTAAGGCAGCAATAGCTCCCATTTAAATTAGTTTCAAAAGATTCAAAAGAATGTTTATTAAATTGTAAATTAATCAGACACACAATTCGTACACTAGTGACACTTTTCGATGTTCATGAAAGAGTTTTACGTCAATATGATTGTGACACCTAATTAATTATGTCAGATACTTGAGGGATGGATTGGATCCCTCCATTGCATCAGAAAATAACAATAAGTAAGATTTGTTAGCTGGTTTAAGATTACTAAATATAACAGATATTTGTTCATGGTCTTACCATTTAACCCTTAAATTTGTTCAAGAAAATCTCAATTTTCTTAAGGAAAATGTCCATTTGCAGGCCAAAGACTATTTTTGAAAATTTACCACTGGAATGACTGGCTCAGTTATTGAGCCAGTCATTCCAGTAGTAAATCTTCAAAAAATAGTCTTCTGTTGGTCTGCAAATGGACATTTCTCAAGCCGTTTTGCTGATATGAGTGTTAAAAGGTTAACAAAGCCTCTTTACGTACATTTTGTATACAATTTTAACACTCAAATACTCTTTTCTTACACATGTACATTGATATATATTTAACTCTTTAACACTTACCGCTCTGCTGTCAATATTCTATTCTGTCAATATGTTATCTTTTACTGTGTCAACAGCAAACAAATTGGTGTGCATATTTCAACAATTTTGCTGGACCTTGTTGGTGCCTGTGACACCATCTTCCGCCAAATTTGTTGAAAAATTAAAGCCAGTTCATCTTTTTAAAAAATTTGAGATCAGAGAGGTAAGGGTTAATTGTCAGATTTGGTTAAGAATATTTCGCTTTTTTTTTTCCACAGAAAATGTTCATTTGCTGAGCAAGAGTATTTTTGACATTTTTGAATAGCTGGCTAAATTATCGAGCATAATCGAGCCAATCATTCCAGGTGTAAGCTTTCAAAAATACTCTTGCCCTGCAAATGAACATTGATCAAGATGACTATGCCAGCTGCTTCTGGCCGGCTTCACCATTAAACGGTTAAAGGGCTGGTGTGCTATAAGCAGCAACAGCTCCCAGCCAAATTAGTTTCAAAATATTAAACAAAATATTCTTTACATCAGAACTTCTCATTTCTGGGCTGTGAGGGTAAGAGTTCATTTAAACTTGTTCATTTACAATATGAAATCGATGTTTGTGGCCACACGATGAAGGATATTTAAGACGGGTCATCTTTTGACCACCTGTCTAAAAAATCACTACATGTATCTCGTGGTCAAATAAGCTAATGTCTGCTATAGGTAAGTGTACATGTATATACGTGTGCAGAGGTAGAGGTGTGTATATATACCTGGAGCACTCTGTGATTTTCACTGCATGTAACTGCGCTTATCTGTATTGGTTCCAGTAACTTGATTGCGACTGGTGTCCTTACATCATTATCACCCTGCTACAATAGCACACAATAACAACAATAATGCCTTAGTGTCATGGACGAATACAGTTTTAGCTATGACACAGCCATCTCTAGCTAAGCTACACCCACACTTCGCACGTATTGGGATCCATCGATCCCTGAAACATCTTGATGATCAATTTCCAGAAAACTATACAGGTAAGCTGCTGAATATTTTGAAACTAATTTGACTTGACACTGTTGCTAGGCCCTAGGCCCCATATCAGGAGGTTACAAACTACTATTTACTATTTGTAGTATTAGTATTATTTGGCATTGATGCAAATGTAACATTTTATATTGCAACATTCACAAATGGTCCTGTCCCATTGAGAAATTTTTGAGGTTGGATATTGGGACAGTACATGACTATAACCTAAGGTTACATGGATATAACCTAGAAACCTTCAACTGAAGTTAACAAAGCAATGATGATTTTATGTTCACCGCTTATTATAGTCACCTTTTTCAGACACTGGGAATTTGTACTAGCTAGTAGTAACAAAATAAACTAGGTCATGGTTTAGGATTCGGATGCCTTTCCATGTTTTATGACGTTTCCATGACCTAAAATTCCATGAACTTCAATAAAATAAATTTATAACTATAAAGATGTACTATGTTGAATATTTTCCAGACAAATTATTTGCAAAGTACTCAAACTGTACATGACCTCAACCTGCTGTGTTTTTTACTTACATGTATGGTAGTGTTTTTACAAATGTTTTCCATAACTGCCTAGGCGTAGGCTTGACCAATAAAGGGGTAATCAACAAATAGCATGCAATATCCTTTGAAAGTCTCTACTAGGCCCAGGCTAGGAGTAACCTCAACCCTTTATGGCTTTTGCAGAGGTCTTGATAAATGCTCATTTGCAGACCAAGAAGACTATTTTTTGAAAATTTATCACTGGAATGACCGGCTTGATAAAATAATCTTTTCTTGGTCTGCAAATAGACATTTTCTGTGAAAAAATTAAAATTTTCTTGATCCGATTTGAGGTTTAATAATGTGTAATTTCCATCCCTGAAAGTGATGCTTTAATACACTCACCCTCTGCTCCAGCTCACCAGAGAAGACAAAACCAAAAGCTCCTTTGCCGATAAACTTTCCAACATTGATACGATCCTTCTGTATCAAAAACTCCTGATCTATATCTTCAAATGCCTAATTAATACAAGAAAATGTAACACTTACATGTACATGTATGTAATGACAATACATGCTGATATATAAAAGAAACACTTCAAAGAACTGTTAAGCAAGCGTTAGTGATGATAAGATATATCAAGAAATTCTTTTAGTATTATTAGTAAACAAAACAGTCTACAATTGAATAGTTGTTATTGAGAAAATTTTCAGAATTGTGAACTACTGTAACAGTATATTAAATATACAAGTGATAATAGGTGTGATAGTGTGTGTGCATGCATGCGTGCGTGCGTGCGTGCGTGTGTGCATGCGTGCGTGCGTGCGTGCATGCCTGTGTGTGAGTTTCTTGGACACTTACAAATTGTACCAATCTAAAATCTTTCTTTGATTTGCAAATGGATATTTTAAGACCACGGTAGAAGTAACCATCTTGCCAATTAATGGGTCAAAGACCAGCCAGCTCTATAAAATGCCGCAATAGACAAGTGATCTATTGGTACAATGGAGAAATCCAGTTTTAGGTATGCTCCACCCATCTTTAGCAAAGCTCCACCTACATTTTGCACGTGTTGGGATTGATCGATCCCTGAACTCCCTGACTATAAATTTCCAGAAAACTATACAGGGAAGCTGTTACAACAGCGCCCAGTCAAATTTGTTTCAAAATATTCAACATTATCTTTATTAAATAGCATCCGCTTTTGTTTCTACGAAAATTCTTAATACTTACCAGATGTACTATTATGATAATGTCTATTATCTAGTCTAGCTCAAAATAAACAATTAAAACACCGCACTCTCCTGGTCCTGCCCATACTGTGTCCGGGAATTACCATAGCCCCAGGTACCGAGTCAATTCCCAATCACAGTTAGATTCGTCTTATATTTGCCTTGACAAACAGCGAAAGCAGCTCAGCCTTACCTCAGCCTTTCTTAACCATTGACAGACTAAACAATCTTGCACGACCTGTTCCCACTGGTTTGAGAACAGTTGAAGTCTGACTCCAACGGAAGGAATCTGCACACAATTCGCGATCGATATTGCACGAGACAACGTTAATTCGCCTAGGTGAAGATCTTCGACTCCCCTCGTTCCTGGTGAAACCCGTCAGGACTGTACCCCACAGCCACCCCGTGGTTTCTTGGCAAACGACGGTCCGGAACCGCCACCACGGCTATCCTTACGATAGCCGCCGCGACCCGAACCGCCACCCTTCCTATCCTCCTGATACGGCCTCTTATTAGAGGACTTGTATGAGGAAGAATGACCAGGACCTTGCGAACCGGATGCCCGATGGGTATCACGGCCAGAAGGAGGGAAGGGCGATCTATGGCGCTGCCTCTGCTGCTCCTGTCGGTGCTGCTTGTAGGACTGCTGCGGCGGAGTCCTTTTCGTCGACTTCCACGACTTGCCGACTACTTCTTGTTCCGCAACCATTGATGCGACCGTGGATAAGGCTTGCCGTGCCGAGCCGCCGAACAAGCCTGGACCTATGAATGGCGCGGAAGACAATGCAGCCCTCATTTCAGGTCCTGGTTCTACAAAATCGAGAACCATTCTCCGTCGCTCAGCCAATGATCTCGTGATCACCCTGGCCAGGCAATCTTGAGATAGGCGCATGGTGTCCAGGATAATTCTGGGAGCAGCCTCTGGCACTACCCCACCTTCCGCCGTGCAGGTCAGCATACCCTGCAGGATGGTACAGCCGTGCGAAAGCGCCGCCATGGCAGCTCTCGCCGCATCCTCAATGGGGGTCAACTGATTGAAAGGATCTTTATTTGTCTGCGAAACTAACAGACGACAAACGCCCCTTAGCTTTGCCAGCCAATGGCCTATTCTGTGCCTCTCTCTCCCTGACGGAAATCTGTGGGACTCGGGCATACTGATGGTAGGCTTGCTCCGGAAAACGGACCCTACTCCTAATCCCTTTCGGGGCCTTCGGAAGCGCAAAGCCCGGCTGGGCCATACGATACGCCGCCACCTCCAACATGTCAGAGGTCAACGTATCCAAAGGCAGAGCAGGCATGGCAGAAGAGCCACTGGACAGAGCGCTAGCCAGACATCCATTCAAGGACCTGCACCCATTCAGCCTCGGTGGAGAAGGACGACTCATCCAACAAGGGACTGCCGTTCTCATCTTCTTTCTTGCCCTTGGACGAGACAGACACCAACGATCCATGCTGAGGACTGTGAACTTGCTTACTAGTGTAAACAACGCCCACAGACCGTGCACTCGCGGCTCCAGTATCCAACGATTCGCCGAACACGGACTCACTGAAACCCATCGGCCCCAGCACGGGAGCCGGGATCACAGCCGCATTACTCATTGTGGCCAACGGAAATCTGATAGAACCCGTAACCACTGGTGCCAGGATGCCAGGATGCCGTCAAACATGACTCCAACGGCAGCACGGGCTGAACAAAATCCGGATGGAAGATGCCCGACGGAACGTCAACATCACCACCCAGCTGGCAAACCCATACAAAACCTGAAGGAGAACCTTGGGATGTACCAGGTACAGCCATCGCAGAAAGATCTGGCATGCCGGAATCCTCCATGAGCAAAAGCTCTTCCTCCTCTGCCGTCGGCTCTTGAGCCAACGCAACAGGAGGTACAGGTGCAACACCCTCCGCAGCACTGACCGGACCACCGAAAGGTAGTCCTGCACCAGAGTGCATCGTGGATTGCAGGGACTCAAACATGGCTTTAAACTGGGACGCCCATACACCCAAAGCCGAGTCCAATCTTTCATTCAGGCGCTCCTCCAAGCCTCTGTTGGACGCCTGATCTGCCTTGGCCGCCTTGTCCCTCGCGATTCTGTCGTCGCGCACGCCGATCATGGTCGAACTCCGCCACTAACTCCGACGACCACTTCACACAAACATCGCAAGGGCTTCCCACCTTGCACTTCGCGCAAGCTATGCAGTGGTGACCAGCAAATCTCCGTTTCATGAACCGATTGCATTTGGTACACAAAGTGTCCAGGCCTTTAACCATCTGCGAACACAAAGCAAGAATTAAAATGCTGCACATGACATAGATGACGAGCAAATGCACAATGACTTGATTGTAATATTAAAATTACTTAGAAACATTAACTTTCTCTTAAATTAACGATAATCAAGACTAAGGCAGGAGATATTTGAAATTTTTTAGAGTGAAAATTAATAAACATGGCTTGGTAATTAACTAACCGTTAAAATAACCAAGAAAAATGTACCGATCGCTACAAACACCTTCATCAATGAAGTGAAGCCTAAAGATCGGCACAATTAGAGTGCACAGACATGCCAAGCTGAAGGCAAACATAACTCATGGGCGCCGCCGCCATCTTGGCTAAGAGCGCATCCATCTTGGAAGGAACCGAGTCGCAAGAGAAATTAACCGAGTACCCGCATAATGCTTAAACAGTTAAGGGTACCGGAACGACTCCAACAATGACTACCATTTAAAAATAATGTGCCAATTTAAGGAAAACTCATCATTCATTACGGCACGAATGTATAAATTCTAGATTGATACAACCTGCCCCTGAGATGATTTCCCTTTCTCTTCCATGATGCTAGTAATAGAAAACTCCAACAACGCTGAATTCCGTTTAAAATTGAGAATTTTAACGAGCTTAGAAAACGCAACTTCACAACTCAGAAAAATAGACGAATCTGACTGTGTTTGGGAATTGACTTGGTACCTGGGGCTATGGTAATTCCCGGACACAGCATGGGCAGGACCAGGAGAGTGCGGAGTTTTAATTGTTTATTTTGAGCTCGACTAGATAATAGACATTATCATAATAGTACATCTGGTAAGTATTATTCGAAGTAGAAATACAATTCGTTCAACAATGCTTAGTCCGTCATAAATTAAGCATTCGTGATGAACTTAGCTCCATCAATCATGACGTAATTGATTATGACAGCAGCCTACACATCATGTAGTTGATTGACGTCATATGACTGACTGAGAAACTGGAATCCTCCATTCCAAAGCAAAAGATGATTTTTTTAAATTCCACCACTGGAATGACTGGTTGGATAAACGAGCCGGTGTGAGTCTTAACCATTTAAAAATAATTTAACATTAGGCACATGTTTGGATGGTGTACAATCATGCCGTTCAGTTTCAAACAATTCTCTCAAACTGTAGAAGTTGCAGTGTCACGATTTTAGAGGACATACATACAAACAACCTTATGGATGGGTGGGATGGACAGATGAAAAACAAAATTAACATTAGTCATGCACATCTTTTCTCCATTAACAATCATCCTCTCAAGGTTCGAACAATTCTCTCTCAAACTGTATGAGTTGCAGCGACAAGATTTTTGGGACATATGCATGGCTGGATGTACGTACGAGACACAATGTAATAGGCCCGCTATGCATATCATGGGGTATAATAAGCCTTCTCATCTTGTATACGAGACACAATGTAATAGGCCCGCTATGCATATCATGGGGTATAATAAGCCTTCTCATCTTGTATACTTACAGCATCTGGTGCCACATGAAAGACAGATGATATTTTATTATCCTGAGACACATATTTAGGTGATATATCGCCGTGTGTTGGACATGTCACATGTTTCCCACTCTTTGCTAATAAGATACACTCCTCGACCATGAAGCAGTAGACATGGTCCAGTTTTGAGGCAGTATCCTGGTGATTATAAGCCACATCAGAGCCCGGGGTTCTGCGGACACAGTGGATTAAATTGTAGAATGAACACGCATGCACATACATTCTCCCAGAATCCATCCCATTACTAGATAAGCTCCGCCAATGCTTTGCATTATCACTGGAATGACTGGTTCAGTTCTAGTAATAAATTTTCAAAAATCATAGATCTTCTCATGCTCGGGAATTGGAGACTTTCTATGAGAAAATTGCCATTTTTTCAAACAAATTTGATTCGCTCGGTTGTAGTAATAAATTTTCAACCATAAATGTGGTTGCAAAGCAACATTAAAGCTCGACTTTATGATTTTGCAATGACCTATGAAGCTTGACTTCTAACATAAAATAAATATAAATGGCTTATCAATACCCTTATTAACAAGAGGCCCAAGGGCCTGTAATGCTCACCTGGCCCATTAGTATCTGAACCATTTGCATTTAAATACTGGTAGACATGATGGATAATTTTCGCAAAATCAAGGATGATCACCAAAGAAATTGGCCAATGAAACTTCTTGTTTCATATCGTGAAGCCGACCGTGATAGGATCATTCCACACAAGTTTCGTTGAAATCGGGCCACTAATTAAATTATTTGTAAGGGGTAGAATTTTCAATGGTTCTGGAAAATTAAAAAAATTGAAATGGCCACCAAAAAAAACTGAGCAACCAAGTAGTTCTAGAGCCTACCACTATGGAATGCTTAGAGCCAAATTTGGATAAAACCTACCAAACGGTTATAGAGGAGATGCATTTTTACAATTTCCGTTAAGTTTTTCATTTCATAAAATTTGATTTTCAAAAAAAAAATTGACCCATTAAAATTCTGAACATAATTTCTGGAGCCTACCACGATAGGGTCTGTCCAGCCAACTAGGTTTGAACTCTGTCAAGCGGTTAATGATGAGTAACGTTTTGACAATTTCCGGTAAATTTTTCATAAAATTTAAGGTTTTCATCTAAAAAAAATTGACCAATCAAAATGGTGTATAAAAATTCTGAAGCTCAACCCCATAGGATCCTTCCATCCAAAGTAAATTGAAATTTGCCAAGAGGTTAATGAGGAGTAGTGTTTTGACAATTGCCGGTAACTTTTTCATAAAATCTAAGGTTTTCACCAATAAACTTGACCAATCGAAATTCTGTATATGAGTTCTGAACCCTATCCCGATATGATCCTTCCGACTACAGTAAGTTGAAATCTGCCAAGCGGTTAATGAAGAGTAGCGCTTTGACAATTTCCAGTAAATCTTTCATAAAATCAAGGATTTTCACCCGAAAAATTTACCAATCTAAATTATGTATACAATTTCTGAAGCCTATTACCTAGGGTCGTTCCAGCCAAAGTAAGTTGAAATCTGTCAAGCAGTTAATGAGGAGTAGCGTTTTGACAATTTCTATTAAATTTTTCATAAAATTTAAGATTTTCACCAAAAAATCTGACAAATCAAAATTCTGTATACAAGTCCTGAAGCCTAGGTAACATAGGATCTTTCCAGCCAAAGTAAGTTGAAATCTGCCAAGCGGTTAATGAGGAGTAGCGTTTTGACAATTTCCGGTAAATTTTTCATAAAATCTAAGGGTTTCACCAATAAACTTGACCAATAAAAATTCTGTATACAAGTTCTGAACCATCTCCCCATATGATCCTTCCGACCAAAGTAATTTGCAGTCTGTCATGTGGTTAATGATGAGTAGCATTCTGACAATTTCCTGTAAATTTTCCATAAAATCAAGGATTTTCACCCAAAAAATTGACCAATCTAAATTCTGTATATAAGTTCTGAAGCCTACCAACTAGGGTCGTTCCAGCTAAAGTAAGCTGAAATCTGTCAAGTGTCAGGAGTAGCGCTTTGAAAATTTCCAGTAAATTTTTCATAAAATCTAAGGTTTTCACCAAAATAATTGATCAAACAAAATTTGGTATACATGTTCTGAAGCCTACCCCTATAGGGTCCTTCCAGCCAAATTAGGTTTCGCCAAGAGGTTAATGAGGAGTAGCATGTTTAAACAAAAGTTGACGGAGGGATGACGAATGACAGACGGTTGACATGCGTATCAGTGATCTTGACGTTTGACGTGCACCAATTGTCTTCCAATCCAATGGACAAATCCAGTTTTAGCCATGCCCCACCAATCTTTACCTAAGCTCTACCAACGCTTTGCTTGTGCTGTGATCAATCGATTCTTGCACTTTATTTCAATTTTCAGAAAACTATACATGTAAGCTATATATTTTGAAAATAATTTGACTGAGTGCTGTTGCTGCCTGTGGCAGCAACAGCGTCCAGTCAAATTAGTTTCAAAATATTCAACAGAATGTTCAATACATGTGAGTAGCAGACATACAATTTGTACAACTTTAAGCACTATTAAACGTTTGTGACAGACAATATCGAGTCATTCATGAGATAATTGATTATGATGTCAGCTTACATGTGATTTACAATGTAGTTGATTATGACATCATATGCTTGACTTAGAAACTGGATTCCTCAATTATGTTCAAAATACTCAAAAATAAATTTTATTTGAGCTGTACTGTACTTCAATTCCAGCCAACAGATTTAGTAACATTACAGAACCACTTACTTTGACATAGATCTTTGCCCGGTTTTTGGCGATTGCGATGATAATGATGGTGAGGATGACGACGATGATGACAGTGATGATGACACACTGCCTCCATTGTGATTTTGACTTCTGTGAGCATGTGTTTTAGCGGAATTATCAAGTATCACTGTTCCGACTACATCACCTAACCTTGAATCCACAACATTCCACAGATTAACTTCGCCTGATCCTTTGATCTTTAAACGCTGTTTCTGTATATGCAAACAGTACGGACATGGAATGAGTCGTGTTATTAAATATCGTCCATCCATACTTTGAGCCATTCTCATCTCTCCGATATCCGGGTACCAGTCGTGCAGAAGGTTATCAATATGCTCGATGACCTTGGTGAGAAGTTTAGCGGTGTACTTAAAGTCATTGTGTAATGTAACATTATGTATACCTTTCTCTTTCAAGTCTTGAGAGAATGATGAGGTAAACGAGGAATCCTTCACTTGGATTCTAAAGGTAAGTGATGTGCTCGGTAAGTGAATCTCCAATAGAGATGACTGACGGAACTTGACCACACCCCAATCACCCTCTTGTACACACATTAACTGACAGCGTGAATAGTCACATGACAAACCAATGCAGTCTGACAGAAACTCTTTCAACCACAGGACTGGTGTTCCGAGATATTTCAACTCCAGCCCCGTTCTCCAGCAATTCCATTCCGGCTCTTCATCCATCATGGAAGCAAACTCGGGACATCGTGCCACTAGACTAGCAGGTGGTTGATATAAGTGCTTTATGATGTCATAAAAGCTTGAGTCTGCCAATAACCTGGTAATAATTCGCGGCCAGAAACCGCTAGGAAAATATGTCATAAGATAAAGCCTGGTCAGTGCAAACACAGGACTGGAGCTACTCGACCGGCCGGGATCCATGGTTAGTGGTAAGGTCCCAAATTCATCGTAACTGTCCGATGAATGACTGGCTTCGGCATTGGCGCCATATACAGCAGATCCGCTATAAAACACAGATTTCCCAGAATACAGTGTCTGCTGTGCATCATAGACATACGAGTTCATCTTCGTGATTGGTCTACGATCTTGCTTTATCGATACCGATTGTTGATTTGGCTTCCTAACAGGAATCTGAAGCACATGTGAGAGAAATAACAATAACTTATCACTAATGCTTAAACCCTTTAATGGTCATACCGGCCTCTGTTGTTGCCTAGTGCAATGTCCATTTACAGGTCAAGAGAATACAATTTTTGAAAATTATCCACTGGAATGATTGGCTCGATAACCGAGACAGTCATTCCAGTGGTAAACTTTCAAAAATTGTATTCTCTTGACCTGTAAATGGATATTAAATAGTCAAATATTTAAATTTTCTTGACCAAATTTGACCATAAAAGGGTGAAAGGTCAGATTCAACAAGGACAAAGCTGCTGTAATTTATTAACAGTGAGACACAGAAGAGAAAATGCATTTTTGAACACTTAAAGTTCTCATATTTTTCGAATAAATCTGGGATCTCAAATCTTTTACTTTATGGGCATATTAATTGAACTAATGTATGGATGCCATTTTAGATTTTAATTGCAATCGCCATTTTATTTTAATCTATTGTCTGAGCTGGATGGAAATTCTCGCATAAAAGCACAGAGTGCCCTGTTGGATCGATGATTCATGAGCTAGATTCTGAACAGTAAACATGTACAACTTAGGCAATATGTTAGCCTAAGCCATGTATTTAAAAATTGCATTTTAAAACTATGCGATAGTAAATCATAATATATGACTGATTTTCGATAATCATTAAGTGTGTAAAATTTTGTTATATTACATACATGTAGGTAAATATATTTTGTAATGCATAGATCGCCTTCGTATTGAAACATATATATGTCTAAACATTTGTTCATGCATGTTACAGTTCTTACTCTGATTGTTCCTCTATAGCTGAGAGCATACGTAATAGTAATAGTAGCCACTCAGTACCATTCACTGCAAATGCCAATAATATCGCACAAGTGATTTTAGCATGAAATAGGCTTATGTGTACTTTACAAATACGAAGGTGATCTATGTATTAGATAGGTGTTTACCAATGTTGTTATTTGGTTGTTGATAAATGATAGCTCACAATAGCTCATTCACAGGTTACCATATTAATGGCATGAAGGAGCACTAGTGTTTAAATTAATCTAGAGATTAAATCAGAGCTAGTATATAGCTTGGTAACTGTATGAGACGTCAGTTTCTTCTAATCTGAAAACATGTGTGGTGTATGTGGCGTAATCCGAATCCACGTGGTTGACAATTGATTCGATGACGTCATACCGTGAATTTTATGGCGTGTCAAAATTCCTGACTTTAACAAAAATCTTAACAGTGATAGAGTTTGTGAAAATCAATCAACTTCAGCTTCAAATTTTAAATATGATAAAACATTTATTTTTGGCTGTTTTTATTGAAATATAAATCTCATTTGTGATTTTCTTTAACGCTTTAACACTCATATCAGCCAAAAACAGCTTCTGCAGTGGTCTTGAGAAATGTCCATTTGCAGACAAAGATAAGACTATTTTTGAAAATTTACCAATGATATGACTGGCTCGATATCCGAGCCAGTCATTCCAGTGGTAAATTTTCAAAAATAGTCTTCTCTAGGTCTGCAAATGGACATTTTCTATAAGAAAACTGAAATTTTCTTGAACAAATTCAAGGGTTAAAGGGTTAAGAAAGCACTATCTATTTCAGCCAAAAGTCATATGGTCGCATCAAATCTGACCAGATAATAATAATGTAAACGCAAACATTTACCTTGACATCACACTTGAGACTAATACAGGCGGGAAGGACATACTCTGTAGGCAGCATCGAAGGAATGATCATATTTTTACTATCAAATGGTAGAGCCACCTCAAACTTCTCCAACAAACTAACAATGTACTGTTGAATGTCAGATGGATGGAATGTTGTGTTCTTAAACAGGAACTGTAGATTCTCCATTTTCATCACGCCTGAAATCAAGAGAAGAGAGACTGGATTACAATACAGTTAAAGCCTTCGATAACACGTGTATTTCAGGACAGAAGATGGCTATTCTCTAAGAGGGGTCATTATACAATCATCTTAATTAACCGTTTAATGGTCAAGTCGGACAAAACCAGCCTCGCAAGTGCTGCTGACGAATGTCCATTTACAGGTCAAGAGATGACCAGTTTTGAATATTGAGTACAAGAATGACTAGCATATAAGAATGGTCGTCTTGTGCACAGTGTGAAGAGACATAAAACGTCTATTTGTCCGACCTGGGTGTATTTCTTGCTAGAATAACCATGCATGGCAATTGAATTTAATGTCAAGTTAATAAGTGAATATTTCTTAATGTGGCGTCAGCTGGAACATACCTTGCCTGATCGGATCCATGAATTATAATGGATGGAAAGATTTGTCACTCAAGTATCCGACGTAGTGATCAATTATATCACTCGTTAGCTGATGTCATTACCAAATGGTGAATAGTGAAGTCATAAAAATCGAAAAGACTGTCACTATGGTATTGGTTGTTATGTCTTTGAAGTACAATTTACCCTTTTAGCACTCATATCAGCAAAAAATGGCTTATGCAGTGGTCTAAACGAAATCAAGGATTTCTTTTTTCACGAGAGAGTTGATACTTACCTCCCTAATACTTTTGATATTGCTAAATATTGGCTTTCACTCAATAAACACTCAGATTAAAACAGTTAGGTGCCCCTACTGGGCAGGGAGTCAGAGCGTAGTCTGGCGGATGCCAGCCCCACCACCGCGCATGCGCAGACTAGCACTTCCTCTGACTAATTTATTGGCTGATACACATGCAACTATAAAGAGCCTGAAGACCGAGCCTCTGTGGGGTGGAGAGGCCGGGTCCGTATCTAGGGAGGTAAGTATCAACTCTCTCGTGAAAAAAGAAATCCTTGATTTCGTTTATTTCACATCAAGAGTATACTTACCTCCCTAATACTTTTGATATTGCCAGAATTCGGCGGGAGGGAGGCGAGGTCAAAAGACCAGCTCATCCCTATACGCTTTTCTGCGTTTAAGGCACTTAAACTTCTGAAACTGTATGAAAAAACAGTCAGGATTTGACTAACCATCGGATAACACCCCCGATGTATGAGAGATGACCGAATGTCATATGCGCTCCCCCCCCCTCCTTCCTGGGAGGAAGAGTCGAATGACCTCAATGTCCTATACGCTCTCTACGTACAAGTGCCATGTACTACAGGACAGAGACGAAAAGCTCCATTTTCGTATACTCTCAACAATGAACCACATAAATACACAAAACCATCATCATATAAATAACGGGTAACGTGACAAGACAATCAACAATGGACAACACATACACAAGACTGACCTTGTTGAAATGGCTGCTGACATCCTCTTCCCATTGGTGAAGATCGATGCAGTCCCAAATTAGTGGTTGTTTCCATAAATTAATTGTGAAATATATAAGCAATGAGGAAACCCCATCAAAAATATATATGCCTAGTTATTTTTTCAAAATCGACAAGGCGAGAGGATTAGAGGTGTCACGGAGATAATGGTCTGTAAAACTTGACTCACAGTGCCACTGAGCCACCGACATAATATCATCCACAGGGACCCCATTAAATAGGGCAGTGGATGTCACTACGCCGCGGACACTGTGAGCCTTGGCCACGTCAACCTGCTTCCCGGTGGCGGATTTATGGCAAAACTGAATGCATTCTACAATCCACCTGGAAATGGTGTCCTTAGAAGCCCTGCCATGGGGTTCAATATATGACAACCATAACGCTGACTGGTCGGTGCGCCACTCCGCCGTACGTTGTTTGTACCGGCGAAGCGCCCGGACAGGACACCATGCTTTAGAATTAGGATCATATCTAGTTAAAGCAGGCAAAATAATAGGTTGACCTGGATATTTCAACGACTGATTTTTAGCCAAGAAATTAATCCTAGGTAGCAGCTTAAGGCCTTCCCCTGAAACCACAAAACGGTCCTCCTCGGCTGATAAGGCATGAATCTCACTCCTACGCCTAGCCGAGGCCGCAGCAATTAAAAACACAGTCTTCAGTGTTAATAGTTTCATCGAAATGGAACTAAGTGGTTCAAACGGCTCATCACCTAGTACTTGAAGCACTAGCGATAAACTCCAAGACGGAATCACCGGTGGATTCCTTGGTCTTAGATTGCCCATGCCTTTAATTAATACATTTAATGTATTCACTTCATCACTTCCCCTCTTAGCCAAGCAAGGAATAACAGACATTAAAGCTGACTTATAACCAGCAATAGAGTTAGGCTTGAGGCTATAGGCATCATAGAGGTGACAGAGGAAATCAGCTACTACCTGAATAGATGCATCCATTGGATCAATACATCTTTTTGAGCACCATTCTGCAAATCTGTTGATTTTATAATTATATGCTCTGGAGGTTGACCCCCTCCTGGCTTTGGCCATAAACATGGCTGCTTGCTCAGAAAAGCCCTCCTTAATTCTAGATTCCTTGACAACATCCACGCAGTCAATCTGAACATTGACGGATTGTTGTGAAGGGCCTTGCCCTGGAAGATAATATCGTCCATCAGAGGCAGAGGAACCGGATTGCAGACCAGAAGGTCCAGCAGATCCGTATACCATGATCGGCTTGGCCAATCCGGGGCGATCAGAAGCACTTGGCATTCCTCTTGTCTGATTTTCTGAAGAATTTTTGGAATCAGGATTGCTGGAGGGAATGCGTATGCATACATTCTCCCCCAGCTGATAGCTAACGCATCTGTTGCGAAAGCGCTTGGATCCGGAATCGGAGAGACGTACGTCGTCATCTTCGCATTCTTCTTCGTTGCGAACAAATCGATGTTGGGTTTCCCCCAATGGTCGAACAGACGATCCGCCACACATTGATTTAGTTGCCATTCCGTGGGTAAAACACTCATCCTTCGGCTCAATGAGTCTGCTAGCAGGTTTAACCATCCCGGAATATGAACTGCTTTCAAGGTAATCTGGTGATCCAGACACCAACAAAGCAGTCTCCATGTCATCATACAGAGACTGGGCGACTTCGTTCCGCCCTGGCGGTTTATGTAAGTCACAACTGTTGAGTTGTCTGAACGAATAAGAACAATCTTGCCCTGAACTTTCTGTAAGAAATGTTCCAGGCCCAGGACTACTGCTCTTAGCTCCAGTAGATTTATATGTTCCTTTGATTGTTCCAGATTCCAAAGCCCTGATATCGTGGACTCTTCCAGGCAAGCTCCCCAGCCCTCCATCGATGCATCTGTATACACAGTCACCTGAGGGTGGGGAGGGGTTAGCATAACCCCCACCAAGAGATTCTCTGTGTCCAACCACCATTGCAGGTGATGAATCAGAGGCGCCAACACTGACACATTCGAGTCCAGCGAACCTGTACTCTGGGTCCATTGTGTCATGAGAAATAACTGGATCGGCCGCCTGCGTAAGGCGGCCTGAGGAATGACTGGTTCCAATGAAACCATCAACCCCAGCATTCTCAAGTAAACCCGTGCCAGGACATGACGACTGTCGCACACTGACTGAATTAATGAGATGAGTTTCTGAACTCTCTCCTGAGTAGGATAAACATATCCTGTCTCTAGATCGAAGAACATCCCCAGGTAAACAAACTTCTGGGATGGAGTCAGCTCTGATTTTGGGAAATTGATCATCCAGCCTAAGTCTGTGAGAGTTTTCAAAACAATCTCCAGACTGGCCGACAAACTTTCCCGGGTGTGCGCTTTCAACAGCCAGTCGTCTATGTACGTGTGGACTGCTATGCTTCTCCTGCGGAGGTATGCGGTGATCGCAAGAACCACACGGGTGAAAACCCGAGGAGCCGTGGAAATTCCGAAGGGTAGCACCCTGAATTCCCACTGTCTGCCCTGGAATGCAAATCTCAGGAAGCGACGGAAACTCCTGTGTATGGGGATGTGGAAATAAGCGTCCTTCAAATCTATCGACGCTGTCCACATTCCCCTCTCTAACCCCGCCAACACCGAGCGCACAGTCTCCATCTTGAAACTGGGCGTCTCTATGAACTTGTTCAATGGCTTGAGGTTGAGAATTGGTCTCCACCCTCCGGTGTTCTTTGTTACTTAGAACAGGGTTGAATAGAAGCCCGGACACCTCTGTGCCGGCTGAATAGCTCCTTTTTGTATGAGGGAATTTATTTCCTCCTCGATACACAACCTTTGATCTGGATCTCTCGGATTTGGAGTCCAGATAGGCACTAGAGACAGTCGCGATGGCGGGCCTGTCATCCAATCGGGATGATACCCGACTGAAAGCCATCGCAAGACTAAACGGTCCTGAGTTAACCGTTCCCACTCTTGCATGTGGTCGGCTAATCGGCCTCCCATCGGTCCACCTAGGGATAGAGGTGGACATAAGGAGTGCAAGAGCGGCACTGTCTCCTTTGCCAGAAACACCGGCGCGGTTCTCACCGCGGTAACCGTCCCATCAGGAACGATTACCCCGCCCAGATCCTCGCGCGCCACGACCAGCACCGCGCGCACCACGGTGCGCGGGCGGCTGCCTGGCTGACTGCGCCTGAGGAGCCTGCGCCCCCCTCGCTGCTGGCCGAATCGCACGCGGCCGAGGCCGGCGCTGCGATGGTGGTTGGCCTCTGACCTGGCCACTACCACCTCGAGCCTGCAGGGGACGATACGCAGGGGGTGCGGCGCGAACGTTGGCACGACGAAGCACCTCAAACTGTTCGCGCAGCGCCCTCTGGTTATTGACCAGAATAACCGTCTCCTGGAGGTGTCTACATCCCTCACCTCCAAAGAGACCAGGACCTGTCATAGGCATACGTAGTAGCCTATTGTAGAGGTCCTGGGACGGGCACAGATTATCCAAGGCAAAAGTGCGCCTTGCCCGGACACTCCTGGTCACCGCCCGCGTCATACAGTCCAGAGCCAGGTTGATACCATCCTGGATGGCTCGCTGGACTGTGACCGGACTTGGCTGGCGCGATGCGGATGCTGTTACTACCCCTTGTAACAGCTGGGAGACGTGGGACAGAGCGGCAATCGAAGCCCTCCCACTCTCCTCCGCATCACGCAACGCGGCATTTGCCGAACGCAACGCGTTCGAGCACAAGACTCCCGTGTCAGAACGGGAGCCTGGCCGCGCATCCTCACCCAAAGCCGCGCGGTCATCCACGCTCGGCTTTGGTACCACACCGTACCACTGGTAGTCCAGGGGCACGATGCGGCAACGCCTGGCCACCTCGCGCGGGGCCTTAGCGAGACGTCCACTCGACTTAATGGACGTCTCCGCCGCCTCGAACATGTCAACGACATGCTCTGCCAGCGGCAGAGAAGGCATAGCGTTAGCAGTAGGCTTACCAGCTAACCACGGCCTGTGTTCACGCTGGCTAGCCGACTGCTCCACGGGCAGATCTGGTCTAACACTCACCAGCCACTGGCAAGCGTCAGACCAATCCTCCTCCGTGGCTAGTTGCGAGCGCTCTACAAGACGGGGGCCTTCGTCTTCCTCCTGAGCACAAGCAACAGAGCTTGACGGCGGATACGCTGATATCCCTGGCAAGCCAGGGAGAGCATGCGGGCCTGATAATACCGGCATGCTAATCTCACTGGTTTGACCAGGAGCAGGCGCCGTGGTAGAGCGCGGGGCATATACCGCCCCACCACGGCCCCGGCCAGCACCAGCTACACTCTCGGCAAGCCGAGGTATGCGGTACCGCTGGCCTTCAGCGCCCAGGGCCACAGTCTGAACCGTGGATTCTACCCCTGGGAGAGTAGAACCGTGGAAAAAGGCGCCTGTATTCCCCGCGAGGGGCGCACAAACGTCATATTCCATGGCCACGTCTTCAGACGGCGACCCTAACAGGTAATCATCATCCTCCTGGCCAGAAAGATTAGACTCCGGGTCAGCAAAGAGAGCTAACCCGGACTGGCCAGGGAAGGCGCCATACGAGGTACTGGCAGCCGCGGTGTGCGGATACCCCTGGACTGATGAGCAGCCCGCGGGTTCCAGCGACGACCGTCCACGGTCCCTATTGGGCGCGGCAATAAGCCTGCTGCCAGGGCCGTGGAACACCCCCTCTAATGGGGCCACCTCTGAATCTTCAAACAACGGAAGCGTACTAAGGAACGTTGATTCAGAGGTGGGGATTACCTGCTCCGAAGCAGATGATGTCAATAAAGGATTTGGTCCAGGAAGCATGCCACGAAGCAACTCTGGAACCAAATCCTTGATTGTCCTCCTCATCTCTCCCAACATCTCGGTCCGGAAGGCCTCCATGTCCACCGCGGACGAGGCCTTCCTCTTACCCTTCTTACTTACGACCTCTTTTTTCAGCTTCTTTTTCTCCTCCTCCAACTTGTCCTTCGCCTGCAAGCACAAGAATTCGGACATTAGCTCGCCCCCCCCCAGTGCTTACATATCTCGCAATTAAGCAAGGGACCACAGGGGCTACACTGAAAACATAGATGAGGGCCAAACTTGTCCCTCAAAAATCGTCCACAGGACGCACAACCAGGTCTCTGAAAAAAGCCAAAGGACGAGGAGTATGAGCAAACTAGTTACGCTTAGAAACTAACCAACTCAAGAGAAGGAAAATGATCATAAAGATCATAATTTTTATGAGAAACCAGCTTCGGACAACTTTAATTGTAATTAAAGAGCAAAGCTGATTATGACGTCATTAATCCTATGACAGGACAAAATCGATCCCAACAAACATCCCAGTGCAAGGACGAATTGTATCTTTAACCAGAACATGTGCAGAATGGACATTTCGACTACACAAGCATCAGATAAATACTGATAACAATGGCAAATAGTGTTAATTATCTCCCTTTCTCATATCAATAATTAATACCCGACACCTTGTCTAGACAAACCATCCAACCTGATGAACTGGAGAACTCCACCACTGAACGCCTCTTAACTCTCTCCACCTCAAGGGGAAGGAATTGGATCAAGAGGGCAAAGTGAGAAGACCTTTATAATAGGCCTCCAACTCACTGGGCATAGAATTTTTGGTTAGATAACCTAACAGTATTAGTAGGAAATGGAACCATGGTGGAGAGACACAAACCCTCTGCTGATGTCATGTCCTTATTTCTCCTTCACACAGACCTGTGGACATAAACACAAAGAGAGATTAGTCTTGTATAGCACCTAGTTGAAAAAGCCCAACTAATTAAGGCGCTTATCACGTTTAGCGAGAGTCCCGGAAACACATTACAACGGGACAAAACTCGCTAATTTTACTAGAAGTCACCTGATTTAAAGGTCCAAGGCCCTCCTGTGGCGAAGTCACTCTCTCAGCCATCTTTGTCAGGTGAAAACGTCTCTTAAATAGTCTTAAAAAGCTTTGAAAAGCGTAAAGAAAGATCCTATCATGAAAGCATGTGTTGTCTCTCAGCCAATAAATTAGCAAAGAGGAAGTGCTAGTCTGCGCATGCGCGGTGGTGGGGCTGGCATCCGCCAGACTACGCTCTGACTCCCTGCCCAGTAGGGGCACCTAACTGTTTTAATCTGAGTGTTTATTGAGTGAAAGCCAATATTTAGCAATATCAAAAGTATTAGGGAGGTAAGTATACTCTTGATGTGAAATTGAGAAATGTCCATTTGCTGATCAAGAGAAGACTATTTTTTGAAAATTTACCACAGGAATGACTGGCTCGATAACCGAGCCAGTCATTTCAGTGGTAAGTCTTCAAAAACAGTCTTCTCTTGGTCTGCAAATGGACATTTTCTATGTAAAAATAGAAATTTTTCAAAACAAATTCGAGGGTTAAAGGGTTAACAATGTGGCAGATCAGATCCACAAATTACCATGGAGGGATGAGATATATCTGTTACACATGTATCTGACGTCGTGATCAATTATGTCACTCATTAGATGATGTCACTATCAAAATGACGTAGTGTTCTGTCACGAAAATTGAGGTCTGTCCTTAGTGTATGAAGTTACAATTTAATCCTTTAACATTTGAATGTTTTAAAAAATTTCAATTTTCTTATAGAAAATGTCCATTTGCCGACCAAGAGAAGACTATTTTTGAGAATTTACCACTGGAATGACTGGCTCGGTTATCGAGCCAGTCATTCCAGTGGTAAATTCTAAAAAATAGTCTTCTCTTGGTCTGCCAATACACATTTCTCAAGACAATTTCACAAGCAATTTTTGGCTGATATAAGGCTTAAAAGGGTTAATAAACATTCTGTTGAATATTCTGAAACTACATGTAATTTGACCGCGAGATGTTACTCCAATAGGCAGCAAAACGTCCCAGTCAAATTAGTTTCAAAATATTCAACAGCTTACCTAATATATAGTTACCCTTGAAATATAGATGATGGGAAGCGAGGTTTCAAAACATACAAATCGATTCCAATACATGTACAAAGTGGGCAGAGATTAGCTAGAAATGGGCGTGGCATAGCACAAAATGAATCCCTGTATTGACCTAAACATTTCACCAGACAAAATACAACATACCGTTTGGAGCATAACAGTTAATCTCCTTAATCGTGACCACTTTGGCAAGTTGATCACATAACCACTGTGGATCGAGGAAATACAGCTCCTTCAGGAAGATATCCTCAAAATGGAACAGTATACCTGGAAAGTAAAATAATATCATTTCAAGCTATTTTTCAGAATTCATAATACATGTACATTGTATTATCAACATAAACAGTTAAGCCCGTTTTATGTCACCATGTTATGGACCGCCACTCTTAAACCTTTAGCCCTCAAATCTGTTCAAGAAAATTTTAATTTTCTCATAGAAAATATCCATTTGTAGATCAAGAGAAGACCATTTCTGAAAATTTACCACTGGAATGATTGGCTCAGTTATCAAGCCAGTCATTCCAATTCCAAATGTCTATTTCTCAAGAATACTGCTGTTGCCGTTTTTGGCTGATATGAGTGTTAAAGGGTTACTGGTCAAGATGTGTCAAGAAAACCAGGTTTGTTGCCTAGTAGTGAAGGTCAACTTACATGTCCAGAGCCAGTCATTTCAGTGGAAAATTTTCAAAAATAGTCTGCTTGTCTTGTAAACGTTGGTTTTTTCACAGAAGGGTTAATGGAGGATAATGGAATATGGTATTAGGGGTGTCTAACTGTCTGTATTTATCTAAGAATTATCCTGATTATTCATCACATACATAGCATCTATAATGTTTGTTAACCATTGCTACTCTGATGTCAAAACCTAAAATTTTTTAATTAAATTAAAAGATGAACAGGTGTTCATTTTTCAGCAAATTTGGTGGAAGATGTTGCATCCACCAAAATTGTTAAAAATGTACAACAGTTTCTTTGCTATTGACATTAGTAAAGGATAAAATATTGATATCAGGGTGGTAAGGGTTAATATCAAATTCAAACAACTTGCTACAATAACCACTTTAATATGACTGTTAATCTGGAAAACGTCTTAAAAGTGCACAGACAAATAGGTTTATTCGCTGTCTGTTCATCGTGAACACAGGTGATGCGTACAAGTGATAATGAAGTTGCTTACGGACAATTTTCACTACTATTAATCTATGTCAAATCTCGCCAGTCGGCATGTTTCGCTGCGCTGGATGTTTATAAAAGTTAAATGCGAAACGAACCGATGCTTACGGTTCTTGCACTAGATGCAAATGTTCAGGGGCGCAAAATGTTCAGGGGCGCATCGCTAAATTAATTCTCAACCAGGAATCATGATTTTGTCTTTCGTAATATTTATAATTTTGATTTTTAATCTTATGTCCCGCTGTCTTTTTTAGGAACTTTCTCATATTTACCTTTGCCCCTTCTAGGAAATGTAATGTACCGCTAAGTTTGATTGGATCCCGGGTAGTTGGAGCCGTGGAGTTGGTATGTACGCCGGGTATTACGTAATGCACATACAAATCTTTTAAACGCATTTAAAATTTGGCGTCTGTTCCATTTTGCTTTTAACAACGAGTTTTGCACTATCTCTGGGGGACATCAAACAAGTTCAAACTTGCTTATTTATGCATTTAATTCTCGTTCTCAATGCATATATTTATTATTTTAAATGCATAAAAAAAATTAACTAGATGCGTTGTGAATGCAATGTGTTTTTAAACGCATCATGCACGCATTTCAGACCAGTTCGTACATTAAGTTAACTCTGAGCTGTACTGTACATTTCCAGACCACTGCAGACAGCATTTGTGCCTGGTTTGGCCCCAGAAGTGCTAACAACGACAACACGACAAATGCAATTAAATATTGGATGCTGACAATTCAGTAATACAGACATTAATCCATGTTCATAAATTGCCAAGTTACCATTTTCATGGAGAAATTTTGTCGCTTGGTCTAGTTCAGCGGAATCACGAAACACAAGATTTGCTCTTTCAGTCATCTTGTTTAGAACCATCATCCTGTGAATGAACAATAATAAAAACACAGTGCTTAGAAATAACTTAATGTTTCCAAAACACAATAAAACATACTGTTGAATATTTTGGACGTAATTTGATTGGAGGCCATTGCTGCCTTTTTGGGAAATATTCTAGCTTATTTATGAGCTGTACTGTAGAATGATTTGTTAAGACAGTTGTTCTTTAACCAGAGCAGTTAAAGTTCACCTGTCTTATCAACTTATGATACACACAACAATTTTTTTGTTAAGTGACAGATGGTATAATTAGTGAATCGTTGTTTGATTAATAGGACATGCTTGACAGCTAATGATATTGTAAGTAAGAACAAAGCCGATATTGCACACCCTGGACTCTTTTTTATTAAAATTTCTTTTATAAAAAATTCATTCGAATCTTTCAGATATTTTTTCCTGATCAAGATTAAATTTAAGGCATTTTACAATGTAGTTTCCTGAACTATCTCAGTCAAACCGGATCAGTAGTTTCAGAGAAAATGCCACTAAGAGAAAATCAATAGACAAAATCAATAGACGAAATCAAACAATTCCCATAATAATGGCAGACATTTTGGGCGGTGGCAAGACAAATGGATGGACAGACCGACTAGCTAAAAATAAAAAAACCAATGACTGACGTTGCAACAATATCGCTATATGGTAATTATACAGATAAATATACTAAAACATTATCAACATAATGGTGTCCAATATCTGACACTCTGCATAGCCATACATGCACCGAACAGTAATAACTCACGTGTACAGTTTCTTGTCGAGGACTGGGTCACGTTTCTGCTGCTTCCGCTCCTGCGCAATAACCTGGATAATCTGCTGTAGAAGGAGATACTTCTTCGGAACACGCTGATTTAAAATTGCCTGAGACTTACTTCCTGTAAATATGAGCGATAGACTATAGATAAGACGCTAAAACAAACAACCACCTGTTTTAAGACCTAGCTTCGTATTTAACGCGTTCAGACCAGTAATGACAAATTCATCACGTTGTGTGGAATATTCTGTTAAATATTCTGAAACTAATTTGACTGGGAGCTGTTACTGCCTATGGTCAAATTATTTTCAAAATATCACACAGCTCCCTGTATACAGAACAGCTTATAAATAAGTGATATTATTTCTAAAACAAAACCAGAAATGTTAGTTCATAAGCAATGTCTTGTTGAATATTCTGAACATAATTGGATTGGAAGACATTGCTGCCTTAGGCAGCAATGTCTTCCAATCCAACTATATTCAAAATATTCAACAGTATAGTTTTATTTTGTTTTGGAAAAATATTAAGTTATTTCTGAGTTGTACTGTAGCCGTCTTGAAATTAAAACATTGAACTTTCAAGTGTTAATCATTTAACCCATAAAGACAAGAAATGATAAATTCTTTTTGATGTAAACAATATAATTTTGAATATTCTGAAACTAATTTAGCTGGGATCTGTGGCCATCCATAAAAAAGATTTGGTTTCCTGCAAACCGGGTGGGGAAAAATGACTTCAGTAGGGGAGGAAATTTTTTTTCTTCCAATTATTAACTTATTTTAAAACTCATAAATATTTGTTTTTTGGATATATGACTAGATGTCCATTAAATATGGTTGTAATTGCCAAATTTTTTAATGTTTTTCATGACACAATTAGCAAAAGGTATTCACATTGCATACAAATAGCATTAAAAACATTGTAATTTGTATAGTTTTACAAATGCATGCATGTTTTAACATTTATGCTGGGTAGGAAACTTTTTTTTTTTATTCCCGGCCGGGTGAAAAAAAAATTCATCTGATAAGTTTACAGGAAATGAAACTACTTTTTATTTTGGCCTGTTGCTGTCGAATTAATGTGAAAATATTTAACAGCATCCCTGTACATGTGTCTTGAAATATAGTATCCGCTAGGTAACCGGCGCTATGTACACATCTGTTTAGGGATTAGCTTGGGAGGTCCATTAATGGTCCAATTTGGTAAAAAAATTAATGTATTTATTTGTTGAATCAAAAAAGCATCCGCTTTTGTTTCTACGAGAATTCTTAATACTTACCAGATGTACTATTATGATAATGTCTATTATCTAAGTCTAGCTCAAAATAAACAATTAAAACTCCGCACTCTCCTGATCCTGCCCATACTGTGTCCGGGAATTACCATAGCCCCAGGTACCGAGTCAAATCCCAATCACAGTCAGATTCGTCTTATATTTGCCTTGACAAACAGCGAAAGCAGCTCAGCCTCACCACAGCGGGGTGGCTGAGAGAGGGCCATAGTACATCTGGTAAGTATTAAGAATTCTCGTAGAAACAAAAGCGGATGGTTTTTTTATTCTACTTCGAATAATACTTACCAGATTATGATAAACTCCGGATTTCAACAGCCAGGAAATACCGGTGGGAGGAGGTGAGGCTCGAACCAGCACTCATCTACCATCCAACAGAGAAGGTTGTGAAGAGACTAGAACCATGGCATACGCTTGGGTTCTGCTATCTGACTCATAGAGTGCTAAACTTCCATGGTCAAGACCGCGTTCCCCCCTCTTTTGTCCGCACAAAATTCAGAGGGCTGTCAATGGGGATGCAACACCCACCAGACCCGTGTCAGCCCCAAGTCTCAGCTAGGGCAGTCCAGAAGAGTGCAAAGAAGCTACTACAACTTCTAATTTTGAAAAAATATCAGTATATTGATTAGATTTTCAAATTGGAATGAGTCTAATGTCTGTTTGAGAGGATAAGTATACTCTTATACGAGGTGTTCAGTTTATTTTGTCACAAGATTGCACGATTTCTTGCTGCACACATTTGGTCAATTGTCTCACTCAAAATACCTTTTTACAAAGTCCACGAGCTTACCGACACGCTAGTTTAGTTTGTTAAAAGTTTTCAACATGCCAAGACATAAAATAAGCGAGAGAGCGGAGGGTATAATTCTCCATCTTTTGAGGAGGGGAATGACACCGTCACTGATCAGAAATGAACTTTTGAAAGAAAATATCAGTGTCAGTGTGAGGACAATTTATCGCGTAAAGAATAACATCGGAAAACAACGACGATTGACGAATCTAACACATGGAAAATCTGCTACGTTGAAAATCAGAAGATGAACTGTAGTATCAAAACAAGTGATAGACAAAGTGAAGAAAATGATAGCAAGTATTAACCCACCGACACAACGTGAGATGAGCAATCCATTAGGATTTAGTTTGGGATCCGTAAATAACACCATAAACAGTGTTATCTAGGCAAAACTGAGAAAAAAATGTTTGGTTCATAAACTATCCCTAGAGCAGGTTGAAAAGAGGAGGAAGAGGAGCTGGAGGCTGTATCTGAAGCTGTGTGCGGGGAAGTGGAAAAACTTTGTCACCACAGATGAGGCTATGTTTTATCTAGGTGGATGCTACGGAAAATGGCGAGTCTGTTATGTTAGGAAAGGACAAATTGATATGGATAAGTTGAAGTTTGTTAAACGTGACAGTTTCGCGCCTGGTTTCATGGTATGGGCAGGCGTTAGTCTTAAATTCATTGATCATGATGGTCCCAAATTATTCCCAGGGAACAAACAGAAGGACATGGTTCTTCACCAAGATAGTGCCTCCTCTCATACTGCACGAAAGAGCTTAACATACTTAAAGCAGAACAATGTTAAATTCATTAGCCCTGAAGAATGGATGTCGAAGTCGCCGGATGCTGTCCCTATGGACTTTAGTATCTGGGGGATTGTCAAGCGCCGTCTACAGAAGCGGAAAGTTACAAGTCTTAGCAGTCTAAAACGTGCTCTCAAAACCGAATGGAAGGCACTAAGTCAAACTGTGATCAATAAAGCCCTTTCTTCTTGGCCTAAGCGCTGTAGACTGATATATCATGCTCATGGGTCTCAAATTGAACATCTTCTGCAATGAAATTATTTTGTGATAAATTATTGTTGATTAAATACTTATTTGAAATTTGTGACAAAATAAACTGAACACCTCTCGTACCAGACTATTTACCTAAGCAGTCTGGTATTTCGACTGTAGTAAATTATTTATAGTCACTTAATTAATGTAAACACTCACCATTTTGAGTGCTTGATCTTTTCTTGATCATCACAGGAGCTCGGCCCAATCCACGGTCGTACTCAGGTCATGTGCATAGCCATTGTTCAGTGTAAGTGGAAGAACTTGTGATGTGTGCGAAATAGTGGTCGGATGTGGCTTAGATCAGATTCGATAAATTGGCGACAGCTACCGGATTAAGTGTGCTGGAGATGTCGCAAAGGTAGAAATCAGTGAATGACGACTCGCCATGCCATTGTGCTACAGACATCACCTCCTCTAATGAGACACCCGTATAAAGGGCCGATGCTGCTGCTAGTGCTCAGACCTGGTGGGCATTTGCACGATCAATCTGCTTTCCTGTAGCGATTTTGTGCGACATCTGAATAGCGTCGACTATCCAACGAGAGATGGTATCTTTCGAGGCGCGCAAATGAGGAGCTTTGAGACATAACCACAGAGACTTCGGGTCATCTCTCCACTCCTCAGTACGTTTCTTATACATTTTCAGACATCTGACAGGACACAAAGCAGAAGAGTTTGGGTCATGTCTAGTTAAACTTGGCAAATGGATCGGCTGTCCTGGATATTTAAGTGACTGATTCTTTGCCAGGAAAAAAAGACATGGAAGTAGTCTTAAACCTTCACCCGTGACGACAAAACGGTCTTGTTCGGCAGAAAGCGCATGTATTTCGCTTCTCCTTCTCGCCGATGCTGCTGCAACCAAGAAAACTGATTTAATAGTTAACAGTTTAATGTCTATAGATCTAATTGGTTCAAAGGGAGCATGCCCTAAAACCTGTAGAACAAGAGATAGATTCCATGCTGGGATAGGAATTGGCTGTCTAGGTCGCAGATTGCTCATATCTTTAATAACTTCATTTAAAGTGTCATTTTCTACTCCCTCAATAGCCAGACTGGGAATGACTGAAGCTAATGCAGACTTATATGATGCTAGGGTTGAAGGTACATGTATAAGTTTCTCAACTTCGTATAAATGACAGATAAAATCTGCTACGTGTTGAACAGATGCAGAAAAGGGATTGATATCTCTTCCCTTACACCATTCATTTGTTGATTCTATAATTATATGTTTTAGTGGTTGAACCTCTTCTGGCCGAAGCAACAAACTTCGCTGCTTGTTCAGAAAAGCCACCCTTAATTGCACGCTGCTTGATAACATCCATGCAGTCAATTTAAACATTTCTGGTCTGTCGTGGAGGTACAGACCCCTGTTCTGAGAGATTAGATCTCTTCTGTCTGGAAGAGGGATTGGATTGCAGACCAGAAGGTCCAGCAGATCCGTAAACCATGATCTGGCCTGGCCTGGCCTGGCCAATAAGGGGCGATCAGTAGCACTTGGCACATACCCTCTCTTATCTTTGCCAGAGCTTTTGGGATGAGAATTGTTGGAGGATACACATACGCGTACATTCTCTTCCAACTTATCGCCAGTGCGTCTACCGCTAGAGCTAGCGGGTCCGGGATCGGTGACACGTATGTGACCATCTTTGCGTTTTGTTTCATCGCAAACAGGTCCACATTTGGCTTGCCCCAATGTTTTAATAGAACCTCCGCTACCGATTGGTTGAGCTGCCATACCATCGGACAACAAACCGTCCTTCGACTGAGAGCATCCGCTAGGATGTTCAATCTTCCTGGAATGTGTGCTGCCCGAAGAATAACATTCCTCTCTTGGCACCACATGAGAAGGTTCCAAATCATCATACACAACTCCGGTGATCTCGTCCCGCCTTGGCGGTTCAAATAAGACACCACTGTTGAGTTGTCTGTCCTTATTAGGACAATCTTGTCTTGAATTAAATTCTCGAACTTTCGAAGTGCCAATACCACTGCTAATAGTTCGAGAACATTGATATGTTTCCGCGCATTGGTCCGATCCCATTCCCCTGACACTGACTGATCGTCCAATACTGCTCCCCAACCCATCGTTGATGCATCTGTGAAGATGGACATCTGTGGTTGAGGAGGTTGTAGGGGAACACCTCGCAGGAGATTCTGTTCTGATAACCACCACTGACGGTGGAATATCAATGGTTCTTTTACTGGTATCCTCAGAGATAACGGATCCATTCTCTGAGACCAGAATGACATTAGATACATCTGAATTGGCCTGCGCCTGAGTGCCGCATAAGGAACCACCTTCTCCAGAGATACTAGTAAACCCAGTATTCTGAGAAATTGGTGCACCGTCAGATAGGCTCCTAGAGAAACCGACTCCAAAACTGCAATCAGGCTCTTGACTCTGCTCTCCGCCGGAAAAGCTACGCCGTCCCTGAGATTGAAAAATATTCCCAGATAAACAAACTCCTGGGATGGAGTCAATTCTGATTTCTCTAGATTCACAATCCATCCTAGATCCTTTAATACGGTTAGGACTACCTGAAGATTGTTGCGTAGAGTGACTGGGTTCCCGCCTTTAGCAGCCAGTCGTCTATGTAAGTATGAACAGCTATATTTCTCCTGCGAAGGTAAGAAGTCATGGCGAGAACCACTTTGGTGAAGACCCTCAGTGCTGTGGTCAGGCCGAATGCAAGCGCATTGAATTCCCAAACATTGTCTCGGAATGCAAAGCGAAGGTATTTCTGAAAAGGAATTGACATTGGAATATGAAAATAAGCATCCTTCAGATCTATCGACACTGCCCACATGCCTTTTCTCAGCCCTGTCATTACCGCTGCTACAGTCTCCATCTGAAATTTGGGAGAAAGAATAAATTTGTTCAACGGTTTGAGATTGAGAATTGGTCTCCATCCTCCGGTACATTTCGGAACGAGGAACATCATCGAATAGAAGCCATGGGATGACTGATTGCGGACTAGATGAATCGCATTCTTCTGATGAAGAGATTCTATTTCTGAGCAAATGGCATCTAGACGATCGGATTCCCTTGGAACGGGAGTCCATACTGGAGTCGATGTTAACGGAACTAATGATTGATGGATGAGCCAGTCCGGTTCGTAGCCGTTTCTTAACCACTGACAGACTAAACAATCTCGCACGACCTGTTCCCATTGGCTTGAGAACAGTTGAAGTCTGCCTCCGACGGTAGGAATCTGGACACAGCTGGCGGTCAAGATGGCACGAGAAGATGCTAAATCGTTTGGGTGTAAATTCTCGACTCCACTCGTTCCTGACGTCACCAGAACTGATTCCGCCGGAAATCCGTCAGGACCGACCTCCACGGCCGCCCCACTGCTTCTTGGAATATGACGGTCCGGAACCGCCGCCACGGTTATCCCTACGGTAACCGCTGCAGCCCGAACCGCCACCCTTCCTGTCATCCTCAAACGGCCTCTTATTAGAGGGCTTGTATGAAGACGAATGGCCAGGTCCTTGAGAGCCGGATGCCCAATGGGCATCACGGCCAGACGGACGGAAGGGCGATCTTTGGCGCTGCCTCTGTTGCTCCTGCCGATGTTGCCTGTAGGACTGCTGCGGCTGTGTCCTCTTAGTCGACTTCCACGACTTGCTGACTACTTCCTGTTCAGCAACCATTGACACGACCTTGGATAAGGCTTGTCGTGCCGAGCCGCCGAACAAGCCTGGACCGATGAAAGGCGCAGAAGACAATGCAGCCCTCATCTCTAGTCCTGGTTCTACACAATTGAGAACCATTCTCCGTCGCTCTGCCAATGTTCTGGTGATCACCCTGGCCAGGCAATCTTGAGAGGTGCATGATGTCCCGAATAACTCCTGGAGCAGCCTCTGGCACTTGTCCACCCTCTGCCGTGCAGGTCAGCATACCCTGCAGGATGGTACATCCGTGCGAGAGCGCAGCCATGGCTGCCCTCACCGCATCTTCAATGAGCGTCAACTCATTGAACGGATCTTTGTTAGCTCTCACTCCCCGATGGAAAGCCGTGGAACCCGGGCATACTGATGGTAGGCCTGCTCCGGAAAACGGACCCTACTCCTTATCCCCTTCGGGGCTTTGGGCAGTGCATACTCTGGCTGAACCAGACGGTATGCCGCAACTTCCAACATGTCGGAAGTCTGCGTGTTCAAAGGGAGTGTCGGCATGGCCGAAGAGCCACTTAACAGAGTGCTAGCCACTCTAACATCCGTTCCATCGCCGGATCGCGCTGAGATCCTAGATCAGATGCCAACCCGAGACGGTCGGACATCCAGCCAAGGACCTGCACCCATTCAGCTTCGGTGCAGAAAGCAGATTTATCCATCAACGAACTACCGTTCTCATCTTCCCTCTCCCCCTTGGATGAGGAGGCCACCGACGATCCATGCTTAGAGCTATGGGATGCACTTCGAACACCATGAAGCACGCCCATAGCCCGACTACCAGCGGCACCTGTGTCCAACGAATCGCCGGACACGGATTCACCGCAGTCCATCGGCTCCAGCACGGGTGGCGGGACCACGGCCGCTTTGACTACGGCAGGTGTCGGCATTCCGATAGGAGCCGCACCTAATGCTGCCGGGATGCCGACAGGAACTGCAAAACACGGTTCCACCGACAACGCAGGTTGCACGAAACTCGGATGGAATATGCCCGACGGAACGTCGACATCACCATCCGCTTGGCAGACCCATACAAAACCTGAGGGAGACCCCTGGGATGTACTGGGCATAGCCGTCAACGAGATATCCGGCATGCCGGAATCTTCCATGAGAAGAAGATCTTCCTCCTCCGCCGTCGGCTCTTGAGCCAAGGTCAGAGAAGGGACAGGTGCTCATCCCTCTGCAGAACTAGCCGGACCACCTAAAGGTTGCCCTGCACCAGCCTGCATCGACGGGACCATGGACTGCAATGACTCGAACATTGCCTTGAACTGGGCCGCCCATACGCCCAGTGCTGAATCCATGCGGTCATTCAGACGACCTTCCAGTCCTCTCAGCGACGCCTGATCCAGCTTGGCCGCCTTGTCCCTCGCGATCCTCTCCAAGCGCACACGTCGATCACGATCAAATTCCGCCACCATTTCCGACGACCACTTGGCGCACACATCACACGGGCTTCCAATCTTACACTTAGCGCAAGCCACACAATGATGGCCTGAATACTTCCGCTTCATGAACCCGTTGCATTTCTGGCACAACGTGTCCTGGTTCTTGGCTTTCTGCGAACACAGAGAAGAATTAAAACGCTGCACATGACAAACGATGACGAGCAATACGCACAATTGACTTGATAGTAAAAATGAATTACTTCGAAACATTAACTTTCTCTTAATTAATGATAATCAAGCCATAGGCAGGAAAATATTTGAAACTTTTTTAAGTGAAAATTAATAAACACAACTTGGAAGTTAACTAACGTTAATACAGCCAAGAATTAAATGCCGATCGCTACAAACACCCTCGACAATGAAGCGAGAGCTAAAAAATCGGCATAAACAGAGTGCATAGATACGCGAAATAAACATCATGGGCGCCGCCATCTTGGCTAAGAGTGCATCCATCTTAGAAAGAACCGAGTCGCAAGAGAAAAGAACCGAGTACCCGGATTAAGACTAACAAGTTAACGGGTACCGAGCGACTCCAACAATGGCTACCATTTTAGAATAATGTGCCAATTTAAGGAAATTTCAAACAGTCATTATGGCACGAATGTATAAATTCTAGATTGATACAATCTGCCCCTGTGATGATTTCACTTTGTCTTCCATGATGCCAGCAATGACGCACTCCAACAATGCTTATATTCGTTTTAAAATTGAAAATTTTAAGAGCTACAAAAACGTGACTTTCTCAAGTCGCAAAATAGACGAATCTGACTGTGATTGGGAATTGACTCGGTACCTGCGGCCATGGTAATTCCCGGACACAGTATGGGCAGGACCAGGAGCGTGCAGAGTTTTTAATTGTTTATTTTGAGCTAGACTAGATAATAGACATTATCATAATAGTACATCTGGTAAGTATTATTCGAAGTAGAATGTCCATTCACAGGCCCAGAGAAGACTATTTTTGAAAATTTATCACTGGAATGACTAGCTCTGTTATGGAGTCAGTCATTCAAGTGGTAAATTTTCTAAAAAAGCCTTCTTTTGACCTGTAAATGGACATTTACTATGCACATTTTTTTTACTTGACAAATCTTGACCACTAAAATGGCTAAATAACCACAATATTTTACCCATAGCAAGTTGTACCTATTATATGAAAAATATGGTGTTAATGGTCGGTACTTTCTCTCGAACTGTACAACATATTAATTCCTTACTTGGGTGGTTTAGACGAAACACTTCTTCATAGATATAGTCCACTAGCTGTCTGATATTCTCTCCTGTCTTACAGCTAACACTGACAACTTTCAGGATATTTGGCAGACCATGCTTGTCAGGTTCAAGGACATTGAACAGATCAATGAGTCTGTTGTGCATAGATTGTTCAAAGTCTGGCGGGAAGCTCGCTCGTGTTTGACGGGAGCGCAGCACGTCAAGATGAGTGCCGACAATGATGACATGAGATCCAGGGGCTCGTGCCTGAAAATAAACATTCAATTCATTCAGAAATGTTAGGCGGATTCTATTGGGTCTAGGACTGTAGCCCAGGACTAAGAATCATGCTAGTTACATGTATTTCAATTGAAGAATGAAGAGGTGATATTCGACACATCCAATTTGCAAAGAAACAAGTGTGACACACAAACAAACGTCGTTAGAATCTCGGTAGCTGCGGGAGAGCTACGCTACATACCTACACTATAATGCATGCACAGACCAAGTCTGAATATTCTACCTATATATGAAAAACTCTAGAAACTACAGTCCGGAATAACCTTTTTTGACTGACCGACCGACTAATGGACGCTAAAAGCGCACAGACTGGCTACACTAGAAAACTTAGCTGTGTGTGTGTATGTGTGTTTCATATTAAATTCATCCTTTTTTGATCAAGTTTAATGTAATATACACCTGTGCAAAAGTTAAGCACCAGCAAAAACAATAGAACGTAGAAACATGATGGTACAACTAGGCTGCCATACTTTTTGTCCCCGCGTTAGCTGACATAATTCCAAGTACGAAATGCACATGCATGCATGACTTCACGCCGCTTGATGTCCATGCGTGGCGGGAAACAGCACACGTGTTCAGTTATGTAAAAGTCCAGTTTGAGGTGTAGAACATTACATACAGATTTAGGCGACAAGATTAGGAATTTTGTGTTCATGACCGTGGTTTATTTGTACAGAGAGAATTAGCTCTTGATTGTGAACCGCTATGGCAAGACGAAGGTTAAGTGATCGTGTGAAATGGCAAATCATAGGCATGCATACCACTGGTACGTCATGCAGAGAGATTGGCAGACAGCTGAACATTAACCATACTGTAATCAGTCGTTTGATTGCAAAACATGGGCAAACTAACGAGGTGAAGGACAGGCCTAGATCTGGAAGACCGAAGAAGACTACTGCCCGTGATGATCGAGCCCTAGTACGCCTTGTTAGGAGATCTCCATTCACCAACAGCAGAGTGCTCAGCCAGCAATGGGAAACGCGCAATAGAGTGTCAATGTCTACCGTCAAAAGGAGACTGTATGCTGCTGGCATGAAAGCTAGGAGACCTGTCAGACGTCCTCTCCTCACTGCACACCACAAAGAGGAGCGTCTGAGGTGGTGCAACGAAAGAAGACACTGGAACATGAGATCCTGGAGACGGGTACACTGGTCCGATGAAAGTCTGTTCCTGCTTCATGCCACAGATGGTCGAACTCGTGTATGGAGGTCCAGACGCACGGCGTACGACCAACGTAACATTATGGAAGAAGTTCCATTTGGTGGAGGTTCCGTTATGATATGGGGGTGCATCTCATTTGATTGTAAGCTGGATCGGTTGACTGTACCTGGAACACTAAATGGACAAAGATATCAAGATTCCATACTGGATAGAGTTGTGGTCCCTCATTTTGTAAATCATGCACCTGGAACCCACCCTATATTCATGGATGACAACGCCCGACCACATCGTGCTAGAGCTGTGCATGAATACCTCCGCCAGAATGCCATCGAAACCCTACCATGGCCAGCAAGGAGCCCTGACATGAACCCTATTGAGCATATCTGGGACATTCTGGGAAACATGGTGAGAAGGAGGGATCCTCCTGTGCAGAACCTACAGGAATTAACAGACGCACTCCATCTTGAATGGCAACGAATACCACAATGGCGTATCAGTCGGTTGGTGACCAGCATGAGACGTCGTGTCCAGGCCGTCATCCAGGCACAAGGTGGATATACCCGGTATTAATAATGACAGTCTCAAACTCGTGCACAGATGTTAAACTTCGTTTTCAGACACCATTAATGACAATCTAGCCACGTGTGTCAACTGTAGGGCAATAGTTGTCAGTTGTGTCAACGTAACCATATTCAGGCCTCGTTTTCAAGTTCAAACAAAAACATACAGTGTTTCCCCACCATCATAATCAGCATTCCTCTAGTTGCATTATTACCTCTTGCACTAAGATGGATGGGTACATAAATGTTTATGCTATTGCTTTCTTCATAGCACATGAATATACCCTCGCATGTGCGTAAAAATAGGGTGGTGCTTAACTTTTGCACAGGTGTATATATATATAAAACTGCATTGAAGAGATCATCTTTGTTTTTTTGCCACAGCACAGTAAAGATATATATATCAAGATCATTTTGAGAATTTACCAATGAATGATTGGCTCCGTTATTGAGCCAGTTATTCCAACAGTAAAATTTAAACAAGAGTGCTGAAGTGTACAATGTCTCGCCTGTAAAGGCATGGATAGTGTTGATTGGCAAAGCAAACTTTGTATGGTTTGTAATACACATATTCAGTAATGCACCAACAAACAAGTGTAACCAATCAAACATGGACATTTTTTTTTACCAAACTGCGGATAGTCTGATCTTGAAATTTTTTCCCAAATGAAACTAGTAATGATGCAGATAGTACTTCTTGCATAGTATATAACTCTGCTGTAAACTTTTGTTGATATCTGGTGAGACACTGTTGAAAAAATGGCCAAGTCCAAAACCGTGAAAAAAATAGTTAAAATGCCCCAAAATTAAATCCATTGTTTGTAGATCACATCCCTGTACAGAATAGATCACTTCTGTAAGGTTTCATTGAAATCGGATGAGCCAGTGTTAAAAAAGAAGTTTGACCCCTGGCCACTGCCCTCAGATTGACTCAAGATCAAACAAATTTGTTGTACTGTAGTCTACTAACTACAAGCTCCAAAATGACACCACATTTGCTAAAATTTATTTTCTGCCCACCATTTCACCCCACCCCTGCCCCTGGGGTGATATCAAAATTCCAATGTGTGATGCACATCTCTGGCCATATGTGTAATCATACAGAAAGTTTCAAGTTTCTATCTGAAATGGTCTAGGAGGGGTTGCGTTACAATAGATTGGCGCCAACTTTTAACCCCCCCCCCACCCCCATCCCATAACCCCCACCCTCAGTTTGACCCAAGATCAAAATAGTTCCCTGTATTGTAGTCTACTCATCATTGTCTTGAAAATGATATGCGACATGACAAGCTTTGGAAAATTTTTATTTTTTATCCCACATTTCCCACACCCCCACCCCAGACTGTACCCCTGGGGTCATGCCAAAATTTCAATAGTATCATGCACATTCCTGGCCATATGTGCAATCTTCCTCAAAGTTTCAAGTTTCTATCTGAAATGGTTTAGGAGGAGTTGCACTACAATAGATTGGTGCCCACTTTTGACCCCACCCCCTACCCTCAGTTTATGACCCAAGATCAATATCATTCCTTGTACACCCCCCCCCCCCCCACCCCCCCCCCCCCCCCCCCCCCCCCTCACCTCCCGCCCCTGGGGTCATGCCAAAATTCCAAAAGTGTCATGCACATCCCTGTCCATATGTGCAATCATCCCTAAAGTTTCAAGTTTCTATCTGAAATGGTCTAGGAGTTGCATTACAATCGATAATTACTGGCCAAAACTGCACTGGCAAAACACATTAAAAAAGTCCAAGTGCAAAACCGTGAAAAAAATAGTTAAAATGCCCCCAAATTAAATCGATTGTTACATAGATCACATTCCTGTATAGTATAGATCACCTCTGTAAAGTTTCATTGAGATCAGATGAGCCAGTGTTGAAAAATGAGTTGATTAAAAAACCTTAACCAAAACTGCACAAATGACGGACGCCGCCAATGCCGCCGGAATTAGTGATCCCTATGTCTCGCTTTCTGCTTCGCCGGAATTTGTGATCCCTATGTCTCGCTTTCTGCTTCGCAGGCGAGACAAAAACAGTCTTCTCTTCATCTGCAAAGGGGCATTCCTTACGACCGCTACAGAAGCTTGAGCATTACATGGTTGAAGATCCAGCATCTTGTTGGCCCCAAAAGTAAGTGTCCTCTCTAGACAGCTTTGTGCGCATTATGGAGTGGATTACAAACACACCCACATTCACATAGTGATAGAGGGATTTATTCCTAGCAATGCCCGTCACATTTTAGCTAAGCTCAGCCCACTTTGTACACATGTCAATTGTAAGACATTGAACCATGAATTCTCAGAAACCCAATTCCAAGGTAACTAACTACATGTATGCAGGTAAGCTGTTGAAAATTTCAGAAGTAATTTGACTGCGAGATGTTGCTGCCTATGTAGCAACAACTCCTAGTCAAATTACTTCCAAAATATTCAACAAAATATTTACTAAACTGACCGATTCACCAAAGACCTACATGTACGATTCAGACACTTACAGTCTGACATTTACCCCGCTATGACGAACCTACGTAATTTGATTAGGATGTCAGCAACCAAATGTGCTTTGACTGACATCAGATGCTTGAGTGGCAGATAGGATACCTCCATTCCCACCTGTACAGCAATTAGCCACTCATAACCGGATCCACATCATTTGATTGTGATGTCAGCTAACAAGTGACATTTTTTTACTATGACATCAGATACTTGAGTGACAGATTGTGTCCCTACATTGTCTTACCTGGATGTTAATTAGCCATTCCATTATTCCTTTAATTCCCGCCTCACCATCGATAATACGCCATGTGACTAAATACAATGCACGTGGTGACAAGAAATACTGGTGTGTCGCATAATACTCTTTCTGAAATAATCAACATAGGATAGTATGCTCGAAATAACTTACAACAAATATGAAGTCAAGGCATCGCATGCGGGATAAATTGCACAGAAATCAACATCCATCTGATATCTCATGCAAATCTTTCTAATTTAATTAATTTTATTTAATGGGACACACAAATTTTAAATTGTAAATTCATCAAAGACAAACACTTTGTACATTTCCATGAGACTTTCGATATTCGTGATGGAGCTGCAGAATTTTGATTGACGTATTTAACTTCGATGTCAGATAGTTGAGGGAGAGATCATATCCATCCTATCCGAATATCATTAATTTAGTATATATTTTGATATCTAATGGCTTATTACTCTATATATCAATCAGTCCGCATCCACTAATATATTGAGGAGATTATGATAACTACTTAAATTTTATTGGGAGTTGCCATCTTAGAAACTTTATGAATCACTGATCATGACCCGAGATTAAATTAACGTAACTTTAACTATTTATTGGTCAAGCCAGCCAAAACCATCCTCTGCAGTGGTCTTGTGGAATGCGCATTTGCTGGGACAGAGAAAACAATTTTTGAAATTTTACCACTCTAATGACTGGCTCGATGACTGAGCCAGTCATTCCAGTGGTAAATTTTCAAAAATATTCCTCCATTGCCCAGCAAATGGACATTGAATAAGCAAGAATTCTGATTTTGTTAACAAAATTTAACCATTAAAGGGTTGAAGATAACTCACTACCAAACTTTTAGAAAATCAAGCAATAGTTCAAATAGTACCTGTCCACCAAAATCCCATGTTTTGAAGATAACGCGACCTTTGTCTCTTCTCTCTACAATGAGGTCATGTATATCAATTCCCACAGTTGATAAAAGTTCTCCTTTCTTGGCCGTGGTTCTCATTGTGTTGTTGCTCACCCGCTCTGTCCAATGCTGATAAAAGCAAGAATCATCACGATATGAAATTATCGCAACAATAGCATAATACTAAACAGAGTTTTGGTATTTAATTAGTAGACAACAAAAGTCCCACACTCAGCTGCCTAACACATAAAGCTCTTACAGGTATACCTATAGGTCCTCTCCTGAGGATAGCGCTATATACACGCTTCTGTCAGCTCTTCATTATCAAACTTTGTGTGTACTTACATTTAGCCATGTTTTAATTGGCCCTATAAAATTAAACTTTATTGGTTGGTTTTGACAATATTTATCCAGCCTAGCTTCAAGTAATTTTGTCGATTCATCGCTGATGACTGACTCAGGTAGGTCATTCAATATGTCTACCCATCTGTGAGTGAAGTTTTCTTGATATTTACTCTTGCTCGCTTATATACAATTAGATGGAATGTCCTTAAACTGTGCAAGGGCAGTGTATAGCATCTTCATTGAGCATACATGTGTATGTACAGATATTTCATTGATCGTCACATTTTTTAAAGTAGTCTGTCTGGAATTGTATAATGTCATCTTCATTGGATATTCTTCTAATTGCTTTTGAATCATCCATGAAAAGGCACATTTGTACACGAAGGTATTGATGCTGGTCACTTCAGGTAAATCATAGATGGACAGAATAAATAATAATAATGGAACAAGGACTGCGCACTACTGTACCACTCGACACATCTTTCCATGCAGATGCATTACTCTTAACTATGACACACTTTTCTTCCAGTGAGGACGTCCCCAATCCAGTTGAGATACAGTAAGCCTCAAATTTCCCAAATTTGTGGGCTAGCTGACAATAGCCATGTGTGAAAATTTATCAAATGCCTTCATAAGATCACGCTATATTACATCAATGCATTCAGCCTCGTTGAGACTAATGACAACAAGAGTTTTGCTATAAATAGCTGAAAATAATATAAAATGTACTGCTTGAATGTTTGAATTTATTTTTGGTTTTAACCCTTACATCACCATATCCATGAAAAGGCATAGTCTTTAACATATAAAACTTATTTTATTGGATACTTTGAAATTAACTATACTCTGAAAAAAATTTTACTGGAAGTTTCCAGTCAAATTAATTTCAAAATAGTTAACAGTTTTCCTGTATGGTAAAATGTAGCGTTAAAAATGAGATATGGCGAAATCATCGGTGAGTGTTAATAAGGAAACTAGAATTTTATTGATGCACCATAACGAACAAAATTTTACCATAGTGTTGCGTGAACCATGTAGGATCATACATTTCATACCCCTCACATGATTAGCATAACATTCACCAGACTGGAGAGCAATTTATATGTTGCTCATTGACCTGCAAAAACTGGGTCACAGTGACCTACTTTTGATACATGTGACAGCTGTAGCCCAAGATGCAAGCATCTATTTCTGAAACCTGTTGGCGTCATAGTCACCAACGGCTTACATCAATACTATTTCCAAAATTAACCCTTTCACTAATAAATTCTTTGTACCTTAACTTTAGGGAAACAAACAGGAAAGCTGTTGAATATTTTGAAATTAATATGAATGGCAGCAATGGCTTCCAGTTATATTAATTTCAAAATATTCAACAGAATATGTTATACATCATAAAATATTTTAATTTTCAGGGATTTGTCATTGAATCAAAAAAGCATCCGCTTTTGTTTCTACGAGAATTCTTAATACTTATCAGATGTACTATTATGATAATGTCTATTATAGCTCAAAATAAACAATTAAAACTCTGCACTCTCCTGGTCCTGCCCATACTGTGTCCGGGAATACCATAGCCGCAGGTACCGAGTCAATTCCCAATCACAGTCAGATTCGTCTTATATTTGCCTTGGCAAACTGCGAAAGCAGCTCAGCCTCACCTCAGCGGGACGGCTGAGGCAGGGCCATAGTACATCTGGTAAGTATTAAGAATTCTCGTAGAAACAAAAGCGGATGCTTTTTTGATTCTACTTCGAATAATACTTACCAGATGTACTATTATGATAAACTCCGGATTTTGACAGCCAGGAAATGCCGGTGGGAGGAGGTGAGGCTCGAACCAGCACTCACCAACCATCCAACAGAGAAGGTTGTGAAGAGACTAAAACCCTGGCATACGCTTGGGTTCTGCTATCTGACTCATAGAGTGCTAAACTTCCATGGTCTAGACCGCGCTCCCCCCCCCCTCTTTTGTCCGCACAAAACCAGAGGGATGTCCATGGGGATGCAACACCCACCAGACCCGTGTCAGCCCCAAGTCTCAGCTAGGGCAGTCCAGTAGAGTGCAAAGAAGCTACTACAACTTCAATCTTTGAAAAAAACTATCAGTATATCGATTAGATTTTCAAATTGGAATGAGTCTCATGTCTGTATGAGAGGATAAATATACTCTTGTACCAGACTATTCACTTACTCAGTCTGGTATTTCGACTGGAAGTAAACATATTTATAGTCACTTAATTAATGTAAACACTCACCATTTTTGAGTGGTCGATCTGTTCTTGATCATCACAGGAGCTAGGCCCAATCCACGGTCGTACTCAGTCATGTGCATAGCGCTTGGTCAGTGTAGGCGGAAGACTTTTGTGATGTGTGCGAAGTAGTGGTCGGACGTGGCTTAGTTTAGGTTCGACAGATTGGCGACGGCTAATGGATTAAGTGTGCTGGAGATGTCGCGAAGGTAGAAATCAGTGAATGACGACTTGGCATGCCATTGTGCTACAGACATCACCTGCTCTAATGAGACACCCTTATAAAGGGCCGATGATGCTGCTAGTGCTCGGACCTCATGGGCATTCGCACGATCAATCTGCTTTCCTGTAGCGATCTTGTGCGACATCTGAATAGCGTCAACTATCCAACGAGAAATAGTATCTTTCGAAGCACGTAAATGGGGAGCTTTGAGACATAACCACAGAGATTTCGGGTCGTCTCTCCACTCAGAAGTACGTTTCTTATACATCTTCAGACATCTGACAGGACACCAAGCACAAGAATTTGGGTCATGTCTAGTTGGCAAATTGATCGGCTGTCCTGGATATTTAAGTGACTGATTCTTTGCCAGGAAACAAAGACGTGGAAGTAATCTTAAACCTTCACCCGTGACGACAAAACGGTCTTGTTCGGCAGAGAGCGCATGAATCTCGCTTCTCCTTCTCGCCGATGCTGCTGCAACCAAGAAAACTGATTTAATAGTTAACAGTTTAATGTCAATAGATCTAATCGGTTCAAAGGGAGCATGCCCTAAAACCTGTAGAACAAGAGATAGATTCCATGATGGGATAGGAATTGGCTGTCTGGGTCGCAGATTGCTCATTCCTTTGATAACTTCATTCAAGGTGTCATTCTCCACTCCCTCAATGGTGAGACTAGGAATGACCGAAGCTAATGCAGACTTATATGCTGCTAGGGTAGAAGGTACAAGTTTGTCAACTTCGTATAAAGGACAGATAAAATCTGCTACGTGTTGAACAGATGCAGAAAAGGGATCAATATCTCTTCTCTCACACCACTGTGCAAATTTGTTGATTCTATAATTATATGTCTTTGTGGTTGAAACTCTTCTGGCTGAAGCAACAAACTTCGCTGCTTGCTCAGAAAAGCCACCCTCAATTGCACGCTGCTTGACAACATCCATGCAGTCAATTTGAACATTTCTGGTCTGTCGTGAAGGTACAGACCCTTGTTCTGAGAGATTACAACTCTTGTGTCTGGAAGAGGGATTGGACTGCAGACCAGAAGGTCCAGCAGATCCGTAAACCATGATCGGCCTGGCCAATAAGGGGCGATCAGTAGTACTTGGCACATCCCCTCTCTTATCTTTGCCAGAACTTTCGGGATGAGAATTGTTGGAGGATACGCATATGCGTACATTCGCTTCCAACTTATCGCCAGTGCGTCTACTGCTAGAGCTAACGGGTCCGGGATCGGTGACACGTAAGTGACCATCTTTGCGTTTTGATTCATCGCAAATAGGTCGACATTTGGCTTGCCCCATTGTTTGAATAGAACCTCCGCTACCACTTGGTTGAGCTGCCATTCCGTCGGACGACAAACCGTCCTTCGACTGAGAGCATCCGCTAAGATGTTCAATCTTCCTGGAATGTGTGCTGCCCGAAGAATAATATTCCTCTCTTGGCACCACAGCAGAAGGTTCCAAACCATCATACACAACTCCGGTGATCTCGTCCCGCCTTGGCGGTTTAAATAAGACACCACTGTTGAGTTGTCTGTCCTTACTAGGACAATCTTGTCTTGAATTAGACTCTCGAACTTCTGCAGTGCAAATAACACCGCTAATAGCTCGAGCACATTGATATGTTTCTGCGCATTGGTCCGATCCCATTCCCCTGACACTGACTGATTGTCCAATACCGCTCCCCAACCTGTCAATGATGCATCCGTGAATATGGACATCTGAGGTTGAGGAGGTTGTAGAGGAACACCTCGCAGGAGATTCTGTTCCGATAACCACCACTGAAGGTGGAATATCAATGGTTCTTTTACTGGTATTCTCAGAGATAACGGATCTGTTCTCTGTGACCAGAACGACATCAAATACATCTGAATCGGCCTGCGCCTGAGTGCCGCATATGGCACCACCTTCTCCAGAGATACTAGCAAACCCAGTATTCTGAGAAATTGACGCGCCGTCAGATAGGCTCCTAGAGAAACCGACTCCAACACTGCAATCAGGATTCTGACTCTGCTCTCCGCCGGAAAAGCTACGCCGTCCCTGAGATTGAAAAAAATTCCCAGATAAACAAACTCCTGGGATGGAGTCAGTTCTGATTTCTCTAGATTCACAATCCATCCTAGCTTCTTTAACAAGTCTAGGACTACTTTCAGATTGCTGCGCAGAGTGACTGGATTCCCCGCCTTTAGCAGCCAGTCGTCTATATAAGTGTGAACAGCTATGTTTCTCCTGCGAAGTAAAGAAGTCATGGCGAGAACCACCTTGGTGAAGACCCTCGGAGCCGTGGTCAGGCCGAAGGGAAGAGCATTGAATTCCCAAACATTGTCTTGGAATGCAAATCGCAGGTACTTCTGAAAGGGAATTGACATTGGAATATGAAAATAAGCATCCTTCAGATCTATCGACACTGCCCACATGCCTTTCCTCAGCCCTGTCATTACCGCTGCTACCGTCTCCATCTGAAATCTGGGAGAAAGAATAAATTTGTTCAACGGTTTGAGATTGAGAATTGGTCTCCAACCCCCGGTACGCTTCGGAACTAGGAACATGATCGAATAGAAGCCCAGTGACGACTGATCGGTGACTAGGTGAATCGCCTTCTTCTGACGAAGCGATTCTATTTCTGACTGAATGGCGACTAGATGATCTAATTCCCTTGGAATAGGAGTCCATATTGGAGTCGATGTTAACGGAACTAACGATTGATGGATGAGCCAGTCCGGATCGTAACCGTTTCTTATCCACTGACAGACTAAACAGTCGCGCACGACCTGTTCCCATTGGTTTAGGAATAGCTGAAGTCTGCCTCCGACGGACGGAATCTGCACACAGTTGTCGGTCGAGATTAGCCGACAAGACGCTAAATCGCTTGGGTGAAGATTCTCGACTCCATTTGTTTCCAAAGCCGCCGGTATTGGTTCCGCCGGAAACCCGTCAGGAACGAGCCCCACGGCCGCCCCGCGGCTTCTTGTGGTATGACGGTCCGGAACCGCCGCCACGACTATCCTTACGGTAGCCGCCTCGGGCCGAACTGCCACCCTTCCTGTCGTCCTCATACAGCCTCTTACTAGAGGGCTTGTATGCGGACGAACGGCCAGGCCCTTGTGCTCCGGATGGCCTATGGGCATCACGGGCAGAAGGACGGAAGGGCGATCTAGGACGCTGTCTCTGCTGCTCCTGCCTATGCTAACGGTAGGACTGTCCTCTTGGTCGACTTCCACGACTTGCCGACCACTTCTTGCTCCGCCACCATTGACGCAACCTTAGAGAGCGCTTGTCGTGCCGAGCCGCCGAACAAGCCTGGACCTATGAAAGGCGCAGAAGACAACGCAGCCCTCATCTCTGGTCCTGGTTCCACATAATCGAGAACCATTCTCCGTCGCTCTGCCAAAGTTCTCGTGATTACCCTGGCCAGGCAATCCTGAGACAGGCGCATGGTGTCCCGAACAACTCCGGGAGCAGCCTCTGGCACCTGTCCGCCTTCCGCCGTGCAGTCCAGCATACCCTGCAAGACGGTACACCCGTGCGACAGCGCAGCCATGGCTGCCCTAGCCGCATCCTCAATGAGCGTGAGCTCATTGAACGGGTCTTTGTTGGTCTGAGAAACCAAAGGACGTGACCGCCCCTTGGCCTTCCCAGCCAACGGCCTATTCAGCGCCTCACGTTCCGCAACGGAAAGCCGTGGAACCCTGGCGTACTGATGATAAGCCTGCTCCGGAAAACGGACCCTACTCCTTTTCCCCTTCGGGGCCTTGGGCAACGCATAGTCTGGCTGAACCAGACGGTATGCCGCAACTTCCAACATGTCAGAAGTCTGCGTGTCCAACGGGAGTGTAGGCATGGCAGAAGAGCCACTGGACAGAGCGCTAGCCGCACGCTCTGACATCCGCTCCATCGCCGGATCGCGCTGAGATCCTAGATCAGATGCCAACCCGAGACGATTGGTCATCCATCCAAGAACCTGCACCCATTCAGCTTCGGTGCAGAAAGCGGAATCGTCCATCAAAGAACTTCCGTTTTCATCCTCTCTCTCTCCCTTAGATGAGAGGGCCACCGACGATCCTTGCTGAACGCTACGATATACGTCTCTGCCAGGACAGAGCGCATCCATAGCGCGACTACCAGCGGCACCAGTATCCAACGAATCGCCAGATACGGATTCCCCGCAGTCCATCGGCTCCAACACGGGATCCGGGACTACGACCGCCTCAATTACGGCTGGCACTGTCACTCCGATAGGAGCCGCACCTAACGCCGCCGGGATAGCAGCAGGAACCGCAAACCACGGCTCCGCCGGCATATCCGGTTGCACAAATCGCGGATGAAAAATGCCCGACGGAATGTCGACATCACCATCCGCCTGGCAAACCCGTACAAATCCAGAGGGCGACCCCTGGGACGTACTAGGCATCGCCGTCATTGAAAGATCCGGCATGCCGGAATCTTCCATCAGCAGGAAATCTTCCTCCTCTACCGACGGCTCATGAGCCGAGGACAGAGAAGGGGTAGGTGCATGACCCTCAGCAGAACTAGCCGGACCACCTAATGGTTGTCCTGCACCAGCTTGCCTCACCGGGACCGTGGACTGCAACGAGTCAAACATAGCCTTGAACTGGGACGCCCATACGCCCAGTGCTGAATCCATCCTCTCATTCAGCCGACCTTCCAGTCCCAGCAACGAAACCTGCTGCAGCTTCACTGCCTTGTCCTTCTCGATACGCTCCAGCCGCGCCCGTCGATCCTTGTCAAACTCCGCCACCAATGCCGACGACCACTTGACGCACACATCACAAGGGCTCCCGACCTTACACTTAGCGCACGCCACACAGTGATGACCCAGATACTTCTGTTTCATGAACCTGTTGCACTTTCGGCACAACGTGTCCGGGTTCTTCGGTTTCTGCGAACACAGAGAAGAATTAAAACGCTGCACATGACAACCGAGGACGAGCAATACGCACAATAGACTTGCTAGTTAAGATTTCTTAAACACATTAACTTTCTCTCAATTTAATGATAACAAGTCTTAGGCAGGAAATATTTGAAACTTTTTTTTAAAAACACAACTCAGCCTTTAACTAACGTTAAATAACCAAGAATAAGTCGCCGATCACTACAAACACCCTCGACAATGAAGCGAGAGCTAAAATCGGGTACAACAGAGTGCCTGGATACACCAAGCCAAGAACGACATAATTCATGGGCGCCGCCATCTTGGCTAAGGGCGCATCCATCTTAGAGGAACCGAGTCGCAAGAGAAAATTAACCGAGTACCCGAATTAAAACTAAAAGTCAACGGGTACAGAAGCGACTCCAACAATGGCTATCATTATAAAACAATGTGCCAATTTAAGGAAATTTCAAACAGTCATTATGGCACGAATGTATAAATTCTAGATTGATACAACCTGCCCCTGTGATGATTTCCCCAGTTCCTCCATGAATCCAACGATGGTTTTCCGAAAAAACACGCTAAAACTGCTTATTCAATTAATAAGAGAGCACTAAATACACGCGACTATCAACAAGCGCAAAATAGACGAATCTGACTGTGATTGGGAATTGACTCGGTACCTGCGGCTATGGTATACCCGGACACAGTATGGGCAGGACCAGGAGAGTGCGGAGTTTTAATTGTTTATTTTGAGCTATAATAGACATTATCATAATAGTACATCTGGTAAGTATTATTCGAAGTAGAAAGTCTTAACACAAACTGTCAGATTGACAGGAAGATATCATAGGAATCTGAAATTGCAGCGTTTTCAAGATTAAATGTTGACTATCACTATTGAAGCTTAGTATCAACCTTAGCTGGTGTCTGCTTTGATGTCTTTCCTTCCTTTCTCATCAACTGAAGCATGGACGTCTTTCCAATTTTGTGAGCTCCTACAACCATCAGGTTCATACAGTTATATATCACTGACCTGCAAAATAACATGTGCTTGTCACAGTACATCTCAGAAATATTTTAGAAAATGTGTACAAAACATGCTTGAAGTGAGTCAATATTTACTTACGCTAAAGGATGGCATGAGTATTGTGGCCAGTGCCATTAGTCTGTCTGTGTGTCTGTTTGCAAAAAGGTAAAATCACCAAATCTGACACAGCCATTTATATTGTTGCTGGATAAAAATAGTTTCAGGTAATATGTCACTAAGGGCATTGACAAAATCAGAGCACTAAAGCATGAGTCAGCAGAGGCATGATTACCGCTTTGATCCTTTAACACCCACCCCCCACCATTTCACGTGTCCTCGTGCACTCCAAAATCATACTGGTAAGTCACATATCAAATTAGGTTGAATTCCGTCTCATGGTGTTTGGAGGAGTTGCATTACAATCCATATGTATACACGCACACATATTGCTGGGACTGCATAATACGCATTTCTCTTTGAACAATGTGGGGATCAAAATTAAAAATGTATACAATCTGTTTATCGAGATAGACATTAAAGTCGTACATTTTCAAAAATAGCCTTCTTTTAGCTTGCAAATGGATATTCCTTGAGGCCACTGTAGAGGGCGGTTTTGGCTGGTTTGACAATTAAAGGTATTGTGAGGACTTGAGATCGATAACGAATTTCAATTAATTTTATGATGTATTGCACTATTTAAATACAATAACCTCACTTTGGAGTGAAGTGAGAGAAAATATGTTAGACAGCCCAATAAAGAGATTAAATGACGCCTCCGTCTAAATAAGAAAATTTATCAAATTTCTTTTTGATGAGTGAGATGACATACTTACCTTCCTAACACGCTTGATATACTAGTATATCGGCTTTAAATTCAATAATATTCAGAATTATAAAAAGTTATGTGCCCCTACTGGGCAGCTGGAATGTACACAGTCATGCACATGTCAGACCCCACCTCTGCGCATGCACACATTGGTACTTCCGTTACTAAATATTGGCTGACATACATGTAGAAGCAACTATTCAAATAATCAAATGACCAGGCCTCTGTGGGGTGGAGAGGCCGGGCTCCTGTTAGGGAGGTAAGTATGTCATCTCACTCGTGAAAAAGAAATTTGATAAATTTTCTTATTTCACATCATGAGAACATACTTACCTCCCTAACACTCTTGATAAAAGCCAGAATTTGAAAGTAAATTTGGTGGGAGGGAGGCAAGGTCCTAAAACCAGTTCACCCTCGAAGAGACTAGCTCTGAATTTTCAAGCGATTTAAAACATCTGAAATTGTGTCTGAAACACAACCAGGAATAGAATTTTGCATCGGATAATCGACCGATGAAGATTGATCAAAAGGCAAATGCGCTCCCCACCACCCCCACTCCCCCCTCTTTCTGAGGAAGGTTAGGAAAAAACGCTGCTCTAAATGACTAGCACGTTCTCTAATACTTGAAACAAGTATTACTAGACAGTGGAAACAAGAAGAATTGCTTCATTTTCAAAAACTCTCTGAAAGAACAACAATTAAGATACATTAACCATCACCCTATTAAATAATAACATGACACAACCAACAAGACAAAAAACAAAATGGTCACATCTACTGACCTCTGTCTTGAACGCGGAAATCACCTCTTCCCCCAACAACCCGATGAAGAGAATGTAACCAGAAATAGTAGGGATTCCCTACTAACAAAGTGGCTGTCTTATGACAGAATTGAATACATTCTACTATCCATCTGGAAATAGTGTATCTTGACGCCCTACCATGGGGTTCAACATATGACAACCATAGGGAACATGGGTCAGTCCGCCAAAGCTGAGTCCTTTTCTTGTACTTATTTAAGGCATGGACAGGACACCATGCTTTAGCACCAGGATCATATCTGGTTAAAGATTAACTCTTAGCTAAGAAATTCAATCTCGGTAGAAGCTTAAGGCCTTCACCTGTAACTATAAAATGGTCAGGCTCAGCAGACAAGGCATGAATTTCACTTCTGCGTCTGGCTGAGGCTGCCACAGTTAAAAATAGTTTTAAGTGTCAATAATTTTATAGAAATAGCACTAAGTGGTTCAAAAGGTTTATCACTCAAAACGAGAACCAGAGAAAGATTCCATGACGGTGTCTGTGGAGGATTTCTCGGTCTAAGATTGGTCTACACATACACTGTAAGCTATATTGTCCATTGCTCTATTAGAATAATGTCTAAAGCGCATGAGATGATTGAAAATGAATACCACTGGTATTTTTGCATAAGCCTACTTTTGCAATTCTCAAAACAATGTAATTTCAGGTCTAATTCACGTACATGAAACCTGCTGTTACTGTCACCACCAACTGGCGTATGTTAGCATTATGATGTTAGTCATCATACAGGTCTGTCCTTTAATCGACAAAATATCATCCACCTTTGCGATATTACTGAATCTTTGTGCAACTTGAATAATGTATAGTGTCCATGTGTGAACAATGAATTGCCCTAGAACACCGATGTGTAAAAAATAGGTGCGTATGTGCCTAATACATGCAGTAATAGGCGCATATGCTCCCTATGGTATTATTTTGAATAGTAATCTGACAGGAATTGATGGCCGCTTCCTGGTATAACGTCACAACTTTATAGCTTGATAGATGAAAACGTTTGGTTGTCAAGATGGTTGCTATGTGCTTATCTCAGCTTTGGCTGGGCCGATTTAAAAAATGTAAATATCATTTTGTTCTTTTAGTAAAGGAGAATATATTATGGTTGTCAAGTTAATCAGAGCAATCGGGTAGCTAGTCCTCACAACAGCTTTAAGGGTTTAGAACACAAGTATAATCAGTGAATCGCACTTACTCCTCTCTGACTGAATCCAGAAAGCCAATAATATCCTGAGGCTTAGCGTGATTGGTGACCATGGCCTGCACAGGTCCACTAAGAGGACAGTTCTCCAGGTTTAACTGCCAAAGTTTCTTCAGAAGGCCCATCTCGAAGGGTAACTAGAAGAATATATGCATGTATATACAGTTAAATGTGTCTATGACCATCTGTATTTGGTTGTTCATAAGACCATTCAAATTAAGAACCACAATCAACTGCTTTTTTAGCTAACATAGTGAACTCCTTGACTATAAATTTCCAGAAAACTAGACAGGTACAAGCAACAATATAGTTGGACGTATACAAGTAAGCTGTTGAATATTTTGAAACTAATTTGACTGTCAAATTAGTATCAATATTCAACAGCATGTTTATTAAACAAGAGGCCCAAGGGCCTGTGACGCTCACCTGGACCATTAGAATTTGCATTTAAACATACATGATTCTTTACATTAAACAAGGTAAAAAAAAAGTTCACATGAAAAATCTACCAATCAAAATTCTGAATGGAAATTCTGGCACCTATTATCACTTTAGCCAAGTTTGGTTGAAATTGCTCAAAGGAGTAAGAAGAAGCAATTTGACAATTTCCAGTAAATTTGTCATAAAATCTTGGATTTTCACCCAAAAAATTGATCAATCAAAATTCTGAATAGAAGTTCTAGAGCCTATCACCATAGAATGCATTTAGTCAAATTTGGTTGAAATATGTCAAACAGCTACATGTAAGGAGTAGCATTTTCATCATTTCCGATAGATCTTTCCTAAAATCTACGATTTTTACACAAAAGATTTATCAACCAAAATTCTGAAAAGAGGTTCTAGAGCCTATCACCATAGAATGCATCTAGTCAAATTTGGTTGAAATATGTCTAACAGCTAAGGAGGAGTAGCATTTTGACCATTTCCGTGTAGATTTTTCATAAAATCTCAGATTATTGTCCCAAAAATTGATCAATCCAAATTCAGAAAAGAATTTCTAGAGCCTACCACCACAGAATGCATCTAGTCAAATTTGGTTAAAATATGTCAAGCAGCTACGGAGTAGCATTTTGATCATTTCCAGTAGATTTTTCATAAAATCTCAGATTTTCACCAAAAGATTGATCAAAATTGTCTGGCGGGTACCAGCTTAGGATCATTCCAGCACAATTTGGTTGAAATCGGTCAAACCATTAAGGAGAAGCAATTTGATGGACGGACAGACATCATATGGCCGCCATGGCATAAGCTCACTTGGCCTTTCAGACGCTTACATGTAGCTACGTCATTCAAGACATAATTGATTATGACATCATCCTACACCTCACATAGTTGATTATGATGTCATATACCGTGATTTCTCGACTAAAGGCCGCCCTCGAATATAGGACGCTGTCCCAAATTTGACCAAAATCCACCCAAAAGACTCTTGTATTCAAGTATAAGACGCTGTTAAATTTAGAAAAAACGTACCTTTAAAAAATCGAAAATTGGTATAAAAAATAACCATCACTCAGCGCTATGTTTAATGCATGACTAAAAATTATCATGGTGGAAGAGAAATTATTAAATAGGACCGCCTAAATATTGTGTATCTTCAATAAAGATCGTTTATTACATCAAAATCAATCTAATTTTGGTTATAAAATGGGTATGGGAATATTCAGATGGTCACTAGTTGTAATGACTCTTTTGCGTTTGGAGGCGCTGTGTGATCTTATGCGCCAACGAGAGTTGGTTATCTGGCTCTTTTGTGATTGGAGGCGCTGTGTAATCTTATGCACTAACGGGAGTTGGTTATCAAACGGGTACGGGAACATTCAGTTCCTATTGCACAATGATGATATATAGCAATTTCCGATCCGAGTCCAGAATATTTAGATCCGAGTACTCGCTCTAATTAGAATAAAGATCTTTTGCGATTGGAGGCGAATCACGTGATTTATACATGTATCTTTCTCGACGCCATTTTACATATACGTATGTCAAATTTTGGATTAATTTTGATGTAATAAGTGATATGTATTAAAGAATAAGCAATATTTAGGCGCCCCAATTTAATAATTTCACTTCTGCTTGGTGTTTTTGGAGTATACCTTAAACATAGTCATCAGGCGGCGCGAATTGTCTAAGGTAACATTTAGTTCAATTTCCGTGATATAATCTGTGACTTCTTAAGAAAAATTTTGACCCAAAAATGTGCTGAAGGAATGTTCTCAATTATAGGATGCACCCCCCCCCCCCTTTTAGTACATGTATTTTGACAAAAAAACTGCGTCCTTTAGTCGAATTTTAATGGTATATGATTGATGGATAAACTGGAATCCTCCATTGACATTTTTGCTTAGGGAATGCCCATTGCAGGCTGACAGCCAGTTGTAAATTTTCAGAAATACTTTTCTCTTGAACTACAAATAGATATTTCTCAAGTGTTTTTTTTACTGGCCTGAGTGTTCAGGGGTTAAGGGATAAATACATGAAACTGGTTGAGTTTTCTGAAACTAACTTTACTGGAAGCAATAGTTTTCAGAGTCAGTCAAATTTATTTCAAAATATTCAACAGGTTACATGTATTTCATACATGTAGATTATAACAAATTTACCAAATCTTGTTTTCATGGTGCAAAGGGTTAATGCTTTAACCCTTACCACGCTGATGACAGCAACATCGTCCACCAAAATTGTTGAGAAATGTACACTGGTCAGTTTGTTTGTTATTGTTACAGTAAAATATACAATACTGACATCAGAGTGGTAAGGGTTAACACTCAAGCTGGCCAGAAATGTCTTTGCTAATGATATTGAGAAATGTCCATTTGCACGCCAAGAGAAAAATATATTTGAAAACTTACCACTGTAATGCCTGGCTCGATAATCGATCCAGTGATTCCTGTTGTAAATTTTCGAATATGCATATAATCTTCTTTTGGCCTGAAAATGGATATTCTTGACCAAATTCGACAGTTATAATATAGTACCTCTCTAATGTTGTTAGACTGGAGATGTAGAATTTTCAAATTGACCATCTCGCCGAGGCTGACCGGCAGAATGTCCAGTAGATTGTAACGAAGGTCCAGATTCCCCAGCACAGGGAAGAGCAGCCGTGCCTGAAAGCTTGCCCTCTCACGCGAAATTGTAGAATCGGTAAACTAAACATAAAATTGTATGTGAAATTACAAGTACGGTATTATATAAATACGTCATACATGTACATGTAGTTAACCCATATTACAAGGACACATTAGGGAGGAGCAACGGTGGCCATTAATGGCAGGTTGTCTTGTAACACATTAATGGCTAAGATTGGACAAGCTACTGTAGTGTCTACTATGGTAGTATTGCGTATACAATGTGGCTTTAACAGGAAATTAACTCATATTTACTCAATGTGTATGGCATTAAGCATACACTCAACAAATAGGGTTGAGATGTTTATCTCACCATGAAGATGTGATAAGTATTGCAACCATGTGTACATACATCTGCCTATATTGTTTGGCAGGATAACTCACGTTCTAATGGAGGGATCTTTAAACACTTTGGAGGTTGTCCTTGGGGTCTCAAAGAAGTCAATTGATTTTAGGGGTAGGGGTTGACTATTTAAATGGCTCTAAACAACTGGTCTTTTGGCCAGCAATCCTATTTTTATTCTAAGTTAGTGTCCATTTACTGGGCAAAAGAAGACTATTTTTGAAAATTTACCACTCAAATCACTGGCTCGGTTATTGAGCCAGTCATTTCAGTGGTAAACTTTCAAAAATAGTTTTCTCATGGTCTGCAAATTGACATTTCTCAAGACCACTGCAGAAGCAATTTTTTGGCTGCTATGCGTGTTAAAGGGCTAAACATGGTTGGATCTACCTGTAGTACTTCTATACATACCTTCCTGTTTTGTGCCACGGGAATGTTGCTTTCAGCATCCTCTGATGTTTCCTCTATTAACAATACTAGACTTTTTAACCGATTATTACCGAGATTAAGCTCCTTTAGATTCGTAAATCTGATGTGTTGCCGATGTTTGCACGTCTGAATACTGGTCATGGATGTAACACGCATGGTTGACGTTCTTGCTCGTGAGCGTGGTGGGTATGGACTAGCAGATGAACTTAAAGCCCTGCAATGTAGAAAGGCAGAAGAGTTAGTGGCTGATATTATAATACTGACATACATGATCCTACATACTAGCTATGGTGGCAGGGTTCATACATCTGTCTAGAGATGCCATTTAACCGTTTAATACCTGCGCTGGCCAAAAAATGGTTTTTACACTGGTCTTGACAAGAGTAAATGTCCATTTGCAGACGAAGAGAAGACTAATTTTGAAAATTTACCACTGGAATTACCGGCCCATTTATCAAGCTAGTCATTCCAGTGGTAAATTTTCAAAAACAATCTATTAGTTTGCAAATGGACATTTCCCTTTGTTGAACAAATTTCAGGGTTGAAGGGCTGAGGAGTTATTAAAGAGAGATTGTAATAGCTTTCTCAAGAGTCATAACGCTCTGCTTACCTGTACTAGATTGAAGGTGATGCATATTAACCCTTTAATAGTCAAGCGGACTAAAACTAGCTTCCACAGTGGTCTTCAGGAATGTACATTTGCATGCCAACAAAAGACAAGATTTGACAATGTATCATTGAAATGCCCATCTCGATATTTAACAGAGCTCATCATACCGGTGATAATAAGTCAAATATAGCATCCTTTTGTGCAGTCTATTGTAAATACATGTAAACATTCATTGACCCTTTCACCAACACCTCCCTAAAAAAGTAGATTATTTGCCATATAAAACTTCCAGGCAAATTAATTTCAAAATATTCTAGTTTTCCTGTTGGGGAATGCATCTGTGAAAGGGCTAAGTAGAAATATAGAATTTCTTGACAAACCTTGACGGTTAAAGGGTTAATGTTCAGAGAATATTATCCGATATGTCCTTTACGCCATCAATGGTTTGTTCAGTCAAAACAATTTCAAAATATACTGAATACATGTACATACATTGCAACACTTCAATTCATGTTATTATCAACATACTTACCTTGCATTAATACAGTTGCTATATACTAAACACACCACTTCATATAGGATCAGGTGGTGCTTCATTGATCCATGTGGTGCTTAACAATTTCACCAATAATTTCAATTACAAGGATCCATCCTACATGTATATAAGGAAGATGGTGAACATTTTCAAAATGATATGACTAGAAGCTGTTGCTGCCTTAAGCAGCAACAGTTTCTAGTTATATTAGTATCAAAATGTTTAACTAAGAAAATTTATCAAATTTCTTTTTTACGAGTGAGATGACATACTTACATGTACCTCCCTAACGCTCTAGATATACTAGTATATCGGCTCTAAATTCAATAATATTCAGAATTATAAAAAGTTAGGTGCCCCTACTGGGCAGGGGGATGTACACAGTCATGCACATAATAGACCCCACCTACTGCGCATGCGCATATTGGTACTTCAGGTACTAAATATTGGCTGACATAGAAGCAACTATTCAAATAACCAAAGGACCAGGCCTCCGTAGGGTGGAGAGGCCGGGATCCTGTTAGGGAGGTAAGTATGTCATCTCACTCGTCAAAAAGAAATTTGATAAATTTTCTTATTTCACATCATGAAAACATACTTATCTCCCTAACACTCTTGATAAAAGCCAGAATTTGAAAGTAAATTTGGCGGGAGGGAGGGAAGGTCCTAAAACCAGTACCCCTCGAAGAGACTAGCTCTTTGAATTTTCAAGCGATTTAAAACATCTGAAATTGTGTCTGAAAACACAACCAGGAATAGAATTTTGCATCGGATAATCGCCCGATGAAGAGAGATTGATCAAAAAGCAAATGCGCTCCCCCCCCTCCCCTTTCTGAGGAAGGTTAGGGGAAAATGCTGCTCTAAATGACTAGCACATTATCTAATACTTGATGAAAAGTATTACTACACATTGGAAAAAGAAGAATTGCTTCATTTTCAAAAAACTCTCTGAAAGAACCACAATTAAGAGACATTAACCATCACCATATTAAATAAAAACATGACACCATCACCAAGACAAAAAACAAAATGGTCACATATACCGTCCTCTCATGTCATTGGCGCGGAAATCATCTCTTCCCCCCACCAGATGAAGAGAATGACACCAGAAAATAGTAGGGATTCCCTACCAACAAATGTGATATTTGTAAATAGCAGAGGAGGAAAACTACATATAATTACAAATATATACCTCTACATTATTTTCTGAGGACTGAGATGGCGAGCGGGTTGGAAACGTCACGGAGGTAATGGTCGGTAAAACTTGATTCACAGTGCCACTGGGCTACTGACATAATGTCTTCAATAGAAACACCATTAAATAATGCTGTGGAAGTTACCACACCACGGACACAAGGTGCATGAGCCTTGGCTCTATCTACTTGATTTCCAGTGGCTCTCTTATGACAGAATTGAATGCATTCTACTATCAATCTGGAAATAGTGTCTCTGCCCTACCATGGGGTTCAATATATGACAACCATAGGGAGCATGGGTCCGTCTGCCAAACCAGAGTTCATACTTATTTAAAGCACGGACAGGACACCATGCTTTAGCACCAGGATCATATCTGCTTAAGGCAGGTAACTTCTGTGTCTGGCTGATGCTGCCACAACTAAAAATACAGCTTTAAGTGTCAATAATTTTATAGAAATAGCACTAAGTGGTTCAAAAGGTTTATCACTCAAAACCTGCAGAACCAGAGAAAGCCTCCATGACGGGGTCAGTGGAGGATTTCTCGGTCTGAGATTGCCCATACCTTTGATAAAAGTATTTAGAACACATACTTCATCACTTCCCCTCTTTGACAAGCAAGGGATAACAGTCGTTAATGCCGATTTATATCCAGCACTAGAATTAGGCTTAAGACTATATGCATCATACAGGTGACAGAGAAAATCAGCTACTACCTGAATAGATGCATCCATTGGATTGATACATCTCTTTGAGCACCATTCTGCAAATCTGTTGATTTTATAATTATATGCTCTGGAGGTTGACTCCCTTCTGGCTCTGGCCATAAAATTGGTTGCTTACTCAGAAAACCCCTCCTTAATTGCAGATTTTTTGACAACATCCATGCGGTCAATTGAAACATTGACGGATTGTTGTGAAGGGTCTTGTCCTGGAAGATAATATTGTCCATCAGAGGCAGAGGAACCGGATTACAGACCAGAAGGTCCAGCAGATTCGTAAATCATGATCGGCTTGGCCAATTCGGGGTGAGCAGAAGCACTTGGCATTCATCCTGTTTGATTTTTTGAAGAATCCTTGGAATCAGGATTGTTTGAGGGTATGCGTATGCATACATTCCCTTCCAACTGATAGATAGTGCATCTATTGCGATAGAGCTTGGATCTGGAATTGGAGAAATGTACGTTGTCATCTTCGCATTCTTCCTCATTGCGAATAAATCTATGTTGGGTTTTCCCCAATGATTGAACAAATGATCCGCCACACATTGATTTAGTTGCCATTTCGTAGGCAGAATGCCCATCCTTTGGCTCAATGAGTCTGCTAACAGATTCAGCCTTCTCGGAATATGAACTGCTTTCAAGGTGATCATATGATCCATACACCAGCTAAGCAGTTTCCATGTCATCATACAGAGACTGGGTGACTTCGTTCCGCCCTGACGGTTTATATAACTCACTACTGTTGAGTTGTCTGAACGTATCAACACAAACTTTCCCTCCACTTCTTTCAAGAAGTGTTCCAGGCCTTGAATTACAGGCCGCAATTCTAGCATGTTGATATGCTCCTTTGACTGATGCAGATTCCAAAGCCCTGATATTGTGGCTTCTTCCAGGCAAGCTCCCCATCCCTCCATCGATGCATCCGTAAACATCGTTACTTGAGGGTGGGGAGGGGGTCAGCATGATCCCCGGTAGGAGATTCCCCTCTCCATCAACCAATGAAGGTGAAAAATGAGAGGGTCCAACACTTGAATGCGTGAGTCCAGTGATCCTGAACTCTGCGTCCACTGAGTCATGAGAAACAGCTGAATCGGCTGCCTGCGCAAGGCCGCCTGAGGAATGACTGGGTCCATTGAAACCATCAGACCTAGCATTCTCAGACAGACTCATGCTAGAATATAATGACTGCTGCAAACCAATTGAATGCACAAGAGATTCTCCACTCTCTCCTGGGATGGATAAACATATCCTATCTCCATATTGAAGACCATACACATTCTGAAAGTTGATTATCCAGCCTAAATCTGAGTTTTCAAAACTATCTTCAGATTTGCTGTCAAACTTTCTGGGTTGTGTGCTTTTAGCAACCAGTCGTCTATGTAAGTGCGGACTGCTAAATTTCTCCTGCGGAGGTATACTGTGATAGCAAGGGCCACTTGAGTGAAGACCCTCAGAGCCGTCGAGATGCCGAATGGGAGAACTTTGAATTCCCATTGGCGTCCATGAAAAGCAAATCCCAGGAACCGACGAAAACTCCTTGCAAGGGGAATGTGGAAATAAGCGTCCTTCAGATCTATCGATGCTGTCCACATCCCCTTCTCTAACCCCAACAACACTGATTTTATTGTTTCCATTTTGAAACTCGGTGTGTCTATACATTTGTTTAGAGGTTTGAGGTTGAGAATTGGTCTCCAACCCCCCTGTGTTCTTTGTCACAAGAAACACGGTTGAATAGAAGCCCGGGCAATCTTGCGCCGGTTGAATTGCTTCTTTTAGATTAGAGATTCTATCTCCTCTTCTATGCAAAACCGCTTGTCTGGACCTCTTGGAATTTGAGTCCAGACCGGTACCGGAACCACATGCAATGGCGGACCTATTATCCACTCTGGACTGTATCCACGCGAAAGCCATTGCAAGACTAAGCGGTCCTGAATTAACCGCTCCCACTCCTGAATGTGGAAAGTCAAACGACTGGTGCACCTAGGGTTAACGGGGTGCACATAAATTTTAGAAGTGGGTGTGTCTCTTGTACGTGTGACAACACCAGAGTGGTACCTGTGGTAACCGAAAATTCTTTTAGGCCATGAGGCCCGGTTACCACGCGCCGCTCCTCGCGCGCCTCGTCCAGCGCCACATGCACCATGGTGCGTGGGCTGCTGCCTGGCTGGCGGCGCTTGAAGCGCTGGCTGACGTACAGCAGCACGCTGCTGTTGGCGTGGTCTCTGAACTTAGCCGGCCTGCTGGCCTCTGACACTGCCAGCACCGCCACGAGCCTACTGCTGTCGAACAGCCGAGGGCTGAACACGCACGTGTTCTCTGCGCAACACCTCAAATTGTGCGCGCAGCACCCTCTGATTGTTCACCAAGTTCACCATCTCCTGGAGATGCTGACAGCCCTCACCTCCAAAAAGACCAGGGCCCGCCATCGGCGCTTGCAATAAGCGCGATTTCAGCTCCTGGGACAGGCACAAATTGTACAAGGCAAATGTGCGCCTCGTCCTCAGCGACTTGGTGACTGACCTAGTCGGACAGTCCAACACCAGGTTGATCCCATCCTGGATGGCTCGTTCTACTGTCACCGAAGTAGGCTGTTGGTGCACCGAGGCTGCTACTACCCCTGATAGCAGCTGAGACATGTGAGACAGCGCACTAATCGCTGCTCGCGAGCTCTCCTCGGTGTCACACAGAGCGGCACTAGCCGAGCACATAGCGCCCGAGCATAGCACTCCTGTGTCAGCATGAGAGCCTGGCCACGTGTCTTCCCCCTGAGCGGCGCGGTCGTCCGTGCTCGGTCTGGGCGCTAGACCATACCGAGTGTACTGACTGGCAGTAACTCGGCATCGCCTAGCAACCTCGCGGGGGGCCTTCGCGAAGCGACCTTTCGGTCTGATCGACTCATCTGCCGCAGTGAACATATCTGAGCCGAAGTGGCCAACGAACTAGTAGGGCATGATCCAGGGACGGGGGCTACCTGCACTGAGGTCGATGCGCAGGAAGTTGAAACACCTGTGCCTGGCAACATGCCGCGAAGCATGTCAGGCATCAGGTCTTTTAAAGTTCTGCGCATCTCACTCACTAATTCTACCTTGAAGGCCTCGAGCTCACCCTTCTCAGAGGCCTTCATCTTACCCTCCTTCTTCACCCTCTTGCCGTGCTCAACCATCATTCTTGCCAAGGAACCAAAGAATTCAGAGGTTAGATCCCCTCCACTCTTTACAAATAGCACATTTGTTGGACAGCCTACAGTCTGTACAAGATAGGCAAGGGTGGGGGAAGAATCTAGCCTTCAAATGCTTTTGACATAGTGGACATGATGATTTCTGAAAGGTAGGCATATGAAGAGAATGAGTATTTTACATTGTAAATTTGTTATTTCTTTTAGTAAATACAAGAACAAACTCGAGAGAAAAAAACACCCATTTTTATTACTGACAACCCTGAAGGGATAGATGTCTTCTCTTGTTAAAAAAATAACAAAACAACAAAGGGAAACACTATTAAGAATGTTAGAAAGACGAGAGAGAAATGATTATGACTATCTAGATATCTCTCCACATTCATAACAAGGGATGATAATGACATCAATTTGTTTTCTCTAAACTAAGATTATGACATCAAGGAAGAAAAAATCTCTGGCTGATTATGACATCAAACCTCAATGCAACAGCCCCTTCAAGGATAGGAGACATCAGAAAATGAATGCAAGAAATACCTAGTGACTACATACATTCATTACTCAAGGATAATATACACCTGTGCAAAAGTTAAGCACCAGCAAAAACAATAGAACGTAGAAACATGATGGTACAACTAGGCTGCCATACTTTTTGTCCCCGCGTTAGCTGACATAATTCCAAGTACGAAATGCACATGCATGCATGACTTCACGCCGCTTGATGTCCGTGCGTGGCGGGAAACAGCACACGTGTTCAGTTATGTAAAAGTCCAGTTTGAGGTGTAGAACATTACATACAGATTTAGGCGACAAGATTAGGAATTTTGTGTTCATGACCGTGGTTTATTTGTACAGAGAGAATTAGCTCTTGATTGTGAACCGCTATGGCAAGACGAAGGTTAAGTGATCGTGTGAAATGGCAAATCATAGGCATGCATACCACTGGTATGTCATGCAGAGAGATTGGCAGACAGCTGAACATTAACCATACTGTAATCAGTCGTTTGATTGCAAAACATGGGCAAACTAACGAGGTGAAGGACAGGCCTAGATCTGGAAGACCGAAGAAGCCTACTGCCCGTGATGATCGAGCCCTAGTACGCCTTGTTAGGAGATCTCCATTCACCAACAGCAGAGTGCTCAGCCAGCAATGGGAAACGCGCAATAGAGTATCAATGTCTACCGTCAAAAGGAGACTGTATGCTGCTGGCATGAAAGCTAGGAGACCTGTCAGACGTCCTCTCCTCACTGCACACCACAAAGAGGAGCGTCTGAGGTGGTGCAACGAAAGAAGACACTGGAACATGAGATCCTGGAGACGGGTACACTGGTCCGATGAAAGTCGGTTCCTGCTTCATGCCACAGACGGTCGAACTCGTGTATGGAGGTCCAGACGCACGGCGTACGACCAATGTAACATCATGGAAGAAGTTCCATTTGGTGGAGGTTCCGTTATGATATGGGGTGCATCTCATTTGATTGTAAGCTGGATCTGTTGACTGTACCTGGAACACTAAATGGACAAAGATATCAAGATTCCATACTGGATAGAGTTGTGGTCCCTCATTTTGTAAATCATGCACCTGGAACCCACCCTATATTCATGGATGACAACGCCCGACCACATCGTGCTAGAGCTGTGCATGAATACCTCCGCCAGAATGCCATCGAAACCCTACCATGGCCAGCAAGGAGCCCTGACATGAACCCTATTGAGCATATCTGGGACATTCTGGGAAACATGGTGAGAAGGAGGGATCCTCCTGTGCAGAACCTACAGGAATTAACAGACGCACTCCATCTTGAATGGCAACGAATACCACAATGGCGTATCAGTCGGTTGGTGACCAGCATGAGACGTCGTGTCCAGGCCGTCATCCAGGCACAAGGTGGATATACCCGGTATTAATAATGGCAGTCTCAAACTCGTGCACAGATGTTAAACTTCGTTTTCAGACACCATTAATGACAATCTAGCCACGTGTGTCAACTGTAGGGCAATAGCTGTCAGTTGTGTCAACGTAACCATATTCAGGCCTCGTTTTCAAGTTCAAACAAAAACATACAGTGTTTCCCCACCATCATAATCAGCATTCCTCTAGTTGCATTATTACGTCTTGCACTAAGATGGATGGGCACATACATGTTTATGCTATTGCTTTCTTCATAGCACATGAATATACCCTCGCATGTGCGTAAAAATAGGGTGGTGCTTAACTTTTGCACAGGTGTATATAATATTAAATTATATATCCAAGAACCCATGCACACACAAGAGAGAATACAGTGAAATAAAGATGGCAGCAAAAATTGTTAAATACTTTCAAAAAATTAGGTGCCATAACTAATAAACTCCCTTATCCTGAGCACAGGCAAACCATCCTCTTGTGCAGAAGAACATGTCAATCCATCGGTCGAGTCTGTAGAGTCTGATGAAGGGGATGGGACAAAAGGAGGAAGATATTTTTTGTATTCCTGACCCTTAGACATATCATAATAATATGTCAGAAAAAGAGACGTGATCAACCTCCGAGTGAAGAACAGGAGCTCTTACCATTCATAGATGGTCCTGTGGACACAAAGACACAAGGGATTAGTAGACCTAGGCGCTGGGAGAATTTAACCCTGTGGCAGCGACGGGACGTGTTATCGGTCTGAAATAATTAGGTTCCCAGTCCGACGGGACGTATTATCGACAAGAGACAATTAGACGCCGGGAGTGACGGGACGTATTATCGGCTCAAGCTACCAGCAGTTTTCGATCGCTAAATACGCAAGCATTACTGGCGTTTTATCCAATCAAACTTAGCGTTACATTACGTTAGAAGGCCGAATTTTCTAAATCCACTGTCAATTGGTCAATTCAGTTTGTTTACAAATTTATGCGGGAAAATATAAATAGATCTTTGTGAATGAAATAGTTTGCGTAAAAATGTCGAAGATGACGAAGCAATTCCTTTATTTAAGCGAGTACCCGCGAGTACCCGATTATCCGGATAGATGGAATCGGGTATTATTATTATTATTATCATTATTATTATAAAGCTGCTCAACGATTGGGCAAGCTGGAAAATCCTTCTAAACGGCATCCTATACTAGCAGTGTCATATATAATACGGAAATGCGAACGCAACCGGCTCTCGGTAGTTAAGATCGCGAATTTCGTTTGTTATCTTTGTCACGTGATAGGATGTTACAGATTATGACAGTTAGTTTAATTTTAATGAAACTTTATTTTCCACGCTTTTAAATTATTTTATAATGACAATTTGCCATTACTGAATAACTGAAAGCCTCTCAAAATTACTGAACATCCATCATGGTGAAATTATTTAAAATCAATGGTCGAGTGGGGTTTAGGTATTGAGACACTTGCCAATAATTTGAAAAAACATCACATATCGTCTGGAACCTTGAAGGACATATCAGCATAGACAATACAATTGTTTTAAAGATATTGACGACTATGGAGATATGGTTCACATGGGGACAGAACGAGGGGGGGGGGAATTGGGAGATGCCCCCGCCCCATTTTTTCCTCTCCCACAGTTTAGACCCCCACCCCACCCAGGTCATAACACATTCCGACACCCCAGTTATTGCACTTGATTGCCCTGTCCATTTTTGTCAATCTTACTGGGGTTTGCTGCTGTTAATGTTGCAATGTTATTAATGTATCTATCCTTTTATTTTTCAGATTGAAACACCATTTGAGAGAAAAATGAAAGCAATTTTAAACTTGATGATTTTTATAAACCCTGTAACACTTAAATTTGCTAAAAAAATTACATCTCATAGTAAATATCCATTTCCAGACAAAGAGAATCTGTTTGAAAATTTACCACTCGGTTATTGCGCCAGACATTCCAGTCGTACTTTTTCAAAAATATTCTCATGATCTGCAAATGGCCATTTTGCAAAGTCACTGCTGTAGCCATTTTTGGCCGACTTGTGTGTTATAGAGTTAATAATATTTAAATACTGTATTGTGTAAACTACCAGTGCAAATATCAAATAAAGTTTTCTCGAAGTGAGAGGGAGAGAATCTCATATTAGGTAATCAGACTGGACTATGTATAGCAGATTTGTTGAATATATCGAGTCCAATTTGATTGGAAGCTGCTGCTGCTTTAGACAACAATAGATTCCAGTTAAATATATCAAAATAAACTCAACAGATTACTTTTTTAGACTTCAGGATCTTTACCCTTGTCCTGCAAGGGGAAGGGGGTATTTATTACATTTGTGTGTGTCCGGTATTGCATCTAAAATGTTGATCCTACTGCTTTCAAATTTTAACGCAACAAAGCAACATAACCTAAACAAGGATTTCCAGAAGTTGTCTGTGATATGGACAAAAACCCAGGATCCAGATTGGATACACATTTTAATCTATGGACATCTCGGAAACTTCTGGTTAGATTTTGCTCAAATTTTAACAAAGTAGAGGGCCATACACTATGATTTAACAAATTTGGATGTGCTAAAAATTTATTTTAAAACCGCTATGTACATTGTGAGAAAAATGGTAGGGTAGTCTCGGCAGTGGTTTACAATCTCTGATTACTGTTGTTCATAATGGTATCTATCAAGCATCAAGTCCCGACAAAAAAATGTGCTTTAAAAATTGAATCTACCCGTCAATGGAATCTAAGTGATAACTAGATTGCTTGGTCGATGATGCATTATAGCAGAACCCATGTTCACCACTTTGACCTCGTTACCCCATCCAATCCCTGAGGGGGGAGCCAAATGTAAATGCCCTCTTGCTGCGTTGCACTCCATAATCACATACCAAATTTGTTTGAATTCCAACCACTGATTTTGGAAGAGTTGCATTACACAGAGACTGGAGTGGATTGTTGTGGAAAATCTGGATGTCATAAGGGGAAATGATCTGTTAAAGCAGGAGTTAAAAATTAACATGAGCCAGAGGCTAGTAGAAATTGACTATGACTAGTACAATTTGTAACCGACCAGCCTGATGGTAACAATTTGATATGTCAATGGTCAAGGTGGCCAAAAAATGTCATTGCTGTGATCTTCAGACCCATATCAAATTCCTTTGAATTCCACACAACAGTTTGGGAGGAGTTAGCGTGATGGACAGTTTTTCGGATATTTGTCCTTTGGACCCCATCCCCTGACCCACAGGGGGTGGAACCAAATCTAAATCATTGGCCAAACCATCATTGGCCACGGCACATTGTTTCCAGGATTTGTCGGTGAAAGGGTTAAACATAGCAAAGACTGGCATTGACAAGTGGGCATGGCAGAAATTTGGATTTTCTAATAGAGGAATCCACTTTTAGCTCTGCCCCATCTCTAGGTAAGCTCCATCCATGATTTGCGTGTGTTGGGTTCAGTTTATACACTTTGAATCCTAAATTCCCAATTCCATGATTACTATCGATACAGCTAACCTGTTCAATATTTTGAAACAAATCTGACTGGGGTCTGTTCAATTATTCAACAGAATGTTTAGTAAATGGCATACAATTCGTACAACTGACAGACTTTCAAAAGTGCATGATGGACTTAGCTACGTCATCCAATAGATATTTTGATTGTGACGTCAGCCTATATGTGATGTAATTCATTATGATGTCATATACTTGGGTGACAGATTGGATTCATCTATTATTTAACCCTTTCTCATTTTCACTGGCAAATTCCTGAAAAAGTATGATGCTTACAGTATAAAATTTATTCTATTGAATATTTTGAAATTAATTTGACTGAAAGCCATTGCTGCCTAAGGCAATTTGCAGTCAAACTAATTTTAAAATATTCACCAGTTTTCCTTTATGGTATCATTAAACTGAGGTATGGGGAATTCATCGGACAAAGGGTTAATCTTACCTTGCTCGTGTGCAGATTTATGTTGTATATTTCACTGCCGTCGAATCATATTTGCGTCATTCTTGGCTGATTCATTGCGATGGAGCCTAGTGTATACGGTGTTTCCGAATTCATAATCATATCAGTAATTCACATTAACAATTTTGATTGAATTCTACCAAAAGCTTTTGGAGATGGATGGATAGACAGATGAATGGAGGCAATTGCAATATCCCAGCAGTCTTATTTTACACAGATCAACAAATTTTTCTCTTTATAAAATCCATGTTTGGAAATCCATCAGCCCACTTAGCAGAAGAAAGTCACTGATGTTTTTAAGCCATTGTCCGCTCACCTTAAAAAAATAGGAACAACAAGTTAGAAATAGGCAAATTCTAAAGGTTATATTAAGACTTTAAAAATCAAATTTTTTCATGAAAATTTCCATTTTCTCATAGACAATGCCCATATGCAGACCAAGAGCCAGTTATTCCAGTGATACAGTTTAAAAAATAATGTTACTTTGGTCGGAAAATTGGCATTTTCCTAGACAACTGCAGCAGTTTTGGTTTGGCTCAAATGTTAGATGGTTAACAATATACATGTACGGCGCAGGGTCATAGGGATATACTGGTAAGCTCTATGACCCGACAACGGCTGTTATGGTCATACACCGCCCTCAGAGTTTAGCGCAGAAATGAGTAATATAATAAATGGTGGGCATATATAGTCCAAAAAGGGAGTATGACTACTAGTTACTGGATTAACCTTTTCAATCGACAAGAGTGAATAAAAAATTTGTTACAAATGTTTCTAAATTCTGTTAAATATTTTGAAACTAATTTGATTGGAAGCTGGCTAAGCCAGCACCAGCTTCAAACTGGATTCAAAATATTCAACATCTTACCTTTATAATGACTGTAAACGTGAAATTCTGGAATTTCAGGTTCAAATGTGATAATTGTTTTTAATTTTGGGCACACTTCCATGATAGTGCAAGTTTCTTTCAGGGCCCCGGTTCGCTATATCTTTGATCAGAGGATACTGGCCACACAGTAAATGGTGATAGAATGTTTGTAACAAGGGCAATAGTGAAATATTTGTTTTCTAAGGAATAATTAGTGAGTTCCAATCATCAATGATTGTTAGGCAATGTGGTGTTACTTCCCAAGTTTTCAGTTACTCAATGACTAATTTAACCGAGAAAGTTATAAATTGTGGTAAGAAAGCAGCAGAACCAATAATATAAAAATCCATTCGTTTACCTCTGGTCGCGAAATAACAATAAGGTTATAGATAAACAATCCGATAATCTCAATCATCGATGCATGTCTTTGTTTACAATTTCCAAGAAAACTTACTCTTCAAATTACTAGCATTAACCCTCTGGGCCCTACCAAGAATTTACAAAAAAGTGCTAGAAACCCTACAGCCAAAAGCTAGAAACTTGCTTAGAAACCTAGCCTGTTAGCGGTAGTGGAGTGATAGCGGCGTAGTGCTACCATGCCAACTATATTAACTATTTTTGGCAAAGTCACAGATCACTATATATAAAACTATATATCATTAGAAAGGGCAACAAAATACCTTTAAGTACATATAAAATTCGTATGAATAAAATATATTTTAGTTAGTCAACGTGCCTCTCAAAATGGCCACACCGTATAGGATAAATACATTGGTCTATTTTTGCAAAGTTTATCGAAGTTTTTATTAATTTTACAAATGCCATTGATAAAATTAATCACAATGGTATTAAAACTAACAGATACCAAAGTTTCATGAAGGTTTTCATCCGATAAGATGTGAAAATGACAATTATATTATGTCATGGTACAGTAAAATTTCGAGAAATTCCGGTCATGATTTTGGGGGGAGGCCTCATTCAATGTTGAATAATTCCTTTATACATAATCGAACACATACCAGGGTTTCTCAGCGTTGACAGCGAATAAATGGCAAATTTTATGCTATGTAGCATTACTGGGTGCACTCAGCCGTTTAAAAAGCGAACGCGAATGTTTTACACTAAGATTCTATTCTATAGCATCGGACATTTTTTCGTAACGGCATCCCAAATAGGAATCATTTATCGTGAAAGATCGCCAGAGAACGACAGGAATTTGTAGAATTGTACCCGTATATAATATACGAGTACCAAGCTCATTACCCGTTATTGGCAACACCGTATCGCGTACTATAAGATTGATGCGTCTGATTGGTTGGGAGTACATGAATATTAATTTTTCCGGCAAGATGGCGACATGATCAGCTGTTTTGCAAAATAGTTGCGTGTTCAAATATGTCAATCTATGCATATTTCTTGTACGCCACAAACTAAAAAGTAGACAGATCACTAGATTAACGATATTGCCAATCGGGAAGTGGGATGCCGATATATTTGACAACTTTCGCATCTCAACTCGGCCTAATTAATGCTAGTAATTTGAAGAGTAAGTTATCTCGGAAATTGTAAACAAAGACACGCATCGATGATTGAAATTATTGGATTGTTTATCTATAACCTTATTGTGATTTTGCGACCAGAGGTAAACGAAATTGATTTATATATTATTGGTTCAGCTGCTCTCTTAACACAATCTATAACTTTCTCGGTTAAATTAGTCATTGAGTAACTGAAAACTTACAAGTAACAGCACATTTACTAATAATCATTGATGACTGGAACTTACAAATAATTCCTTAGAAAACAAATATTTCACTATTGCCCTGGTTACAAACATTCTATCACCATTTACTGTGTGGCCAGTATCCTCTGATCAAAGATATAGAGAACCGGGGCCCTGAAATAAACTTGTGTGCCCAAAATCAAAAACAATTGTCACATTTGAACCTGAAATTCCAGAACTCCACATTTACAGTCATTATAAATGTAAGATGTTGAATATTTGGAATCCAATGTGAAGCTGGTGCTGCCTTAGCCAGTTTAATTAGTTTCAAAATATTCAACAGAATTTTGAAACATTCGTAGCAAATTTATTATTCGCTCTTGTTGATTGAAAAGGTTAATCCAGTAACTGCTGCAGTTGTCGAGGAAAATGTAAATTTTCCGACCAAAGTAAGATTATTTTTGAAAATGTATCACTGGAATGACTTGCTCTTGGTCTGCATATGGGCATTGTCTATGAGAAAATTTAAATTTTCATGAAAAAATTGGATTGTTAAAGTCTTAATATAACACTTCTAGAATTTGGATATTTCTAATTTATCCTTCCTATTTTTTTGCAGGTGACTGATGGGCGATGGCTTCTAAACTCTAAATGGACTCAGTTTTTCCTGCTACGCCTAATGGGTTTACTAACATGGATTTTATAAAAATAAAAATTTGATGACCTGTGTTACTCTATAATCTAATTTTTGTATGGAAACAGTATATTTGAACTAAAACATGATGATGTACGTTCGAAACATGATCAGCTACTACACACATCAATGGCTGACAGCTATGCCGGCGGCTGTTCTGGATCGACAGCTGACTGTTATCAACCGTATTCCTGATGGCTCAGCTAATGTGCATCTCACGCAAGCTCTATGTATCATTTGAGATTGGGGGGGGGGGGGGGGATTTGAATCAAATATCAATAAATTAAATTTAATCTCTTAATTATACCCACACGTTTTGAAAAAACTGCAGGGATATTACAATCGCCTCCATCTGTCTGTCTGTCCATCCATCTCCTCAGAAAGCTTTTGGTAGAATTCAATCAAAATTATTGTGTAAATTACCGATATGCTTGTGGATTGGGAGACACCATTTACACTAGGCTCCATTCCCAGAGGGGTGTGGGTGGGGAGGGGGGGGGGGTGTAGGGTTGATGGAAGACTGTCAAAGTTAAAGGAATATAACCAAATCTGGTGATTTACCATATCATGGCCCTATGGGTGTAGAATGTGAGACAAGCTAATACATTAGGCTGTGACACTGCTCGGGTCGGAAGAGGCTGATGGGGGAGGGGCAAAACGTCAACTGAATTTGTTATGTGAGTAGCGGCGACAGAAGAGTGAAATCTACACAATGTAACGTGCACAAGATAAAGGTAAGAGATGAATAAACGAAATCTAGGATTTCTTTTTTCACGAGAGAGTTGATACTTACCTCCCTAATACTTTTGATATTGCTAAATATTGGCTTTCACTCAATAAACACTCAGATTTAAAACAGTTAGGTGCCCCTACTGGGCAGGGAGTCAGAGCGTAGTCTGGCGGATGCCAGCCCCACCACCGCGCATGCGCAGACTAGCACTTCCTCTGACTAGATTATTGGCTGACACACATGCAACTATTAAGAGCCTGAAGACCGAGCCTCTGTGGGGTGGAGAGGCCGGGTCCGTATCTAGGGAGGTAAGTATCAACTCTCTCGTGAAAAAAGAAATCCTAGATTTCGTTTATTTCACTTCAAGAGTATACTTACCTCCCTAATACTTTTGATATTGCCAGAATTCGAAAGTGAATCTGGCGGGAGGGAGGCGAGGTCAAAAGACCAGCTCATCCCTATACGCTTTTCTGCGTTTAAGGCACTTAAACTTCTGAAACTGTAAGAAAAAACAGTCAGGATTTGACTAACCATCGGATAACACGACCGATGTATGAGAGATGACCGAATGTCATATGCGCTCCCCCCCCCTCCTTCCTGGGAGGAAGAGTCGACTGACCTCAATGTCCTATACGCTCTCTACGTACAAGTGCCATGTACTACAGGACAGAGACGAAAAAGCTCCATTTTCGTAACTCTCAACAATGAACCACACAAATACACAAACCATCACCATATTAATAACGGGTAATCGTGACAATACAATCAACAACGGACAACACATGAACAAGACTGACCTTGTTGAAAATGGCTGCTGACATCATCTTCCCATCGGTAAAGACTGATGCAGGCCCAAAAAAGTGGGTGTTTCCATAAATTAATTGTGATATATATAAGTAATGAGGAAATCACCTCAAAAAATATAAACCGATTTATTTTTTCAAAACCGACAAGGCGAGAGGATTAGAGGTGTCACGGAGATAATGGTCTGTAAAACTTGACTCACAGTGCCACTGAGCCACCGACATAATATCATCCACAGGGACCCCATTAAATAGGGCCGTGGATGTCACTACGCCGCGGACACTGTGAGCCTTGGCCACGTCAACCTGCTTCCCGGTGGCGGATTTATGGCAAAACTGAATGCATTCCACAATCCACCTGGAAATGGTGTCCTTAGAAGCCCTCCCATGGGGTTCAATATATGACAACCATAACGCTGACTGGTCGGTGCGCCATGCCGCCGTACGTTGTTTGTACCGGCGCAGCGCCCGGACGGGACACCATGCTTTAGAATTAGGATCATATCTAGTTAAAGCAGGCAAAATAATAGGTTGACCTGGATATTTCAACGACTGATTTTTAGCCAAGAAATTAATCCTAGGTAGCAGCTTAAGGCCTTCCCCTGAAACCACAAAACGGTCATCCTCGGCTGATAAGGCATGAATCTCACTCCTACGCCTAGCCGAGGCCGCAGCAATTAAAAACACAGTCTTCAGTGTTAATAGTTTCATAGAAATGGAACTAAGTGGTTCAAAAGGCTTATCACCTAGTACTTGAAGCACTAGCGATAAACTCCAAGACGGAATCACAGGAGGATTCCTTGGTCTTAGATTGCCCATGCCTTTAATTAATACATTCAATGTATTTACTTCATCACTTCCCCTCTTAGCCAAGCAAGGAATAACAGACATTAATGCTGACTTATAACCAGCAATAGAGTTAGGCTTGAGGCTATAGGCATCATAGAGGTGACAGAGGAAATCAGCTACTACTTGAATAGATGAATCCATTGGATCAATACATCTTTTTGAGCACCATTCTGCAAATCTGTTGATTTTATAATTATATGCTCTGGAGGTTGACCCCCTCCTGGCTTTGGCCATAAACATGGCTGCTTGCTCAGAAAAGCCCTCCTTAATTCTAGATTCCTTGACAACATCCACGCAGTCAATCTGAACATTGACGGATTGTTGTGAAGGGCCTTGCCCTGGAAGATAATATCGTCCATCAGAGGCAGAGGAACCGGATTGCAGACCAGAAGGTCCAGCAGATCCGTATACCATGATCGGCTTGGCCAATCCGGGGCGATCAGAAGCACTTGGCATTCCTCTTGTCTGATTTTCTGAAGAATTTTTGGAATCAGGATTGCTGGAGGGAATGCGTATGCATACATTCTCCCCCAGCTGATAGCTAACGCATCTGTTGCGAAAGCGCTTGGATCCGGAATCGGAGAGACGTACGTCGTCATCTTCGCATTCTTCTTCGTTGCGAACAAATCGATGTTGGGTTTCCCCCAATGGTCGAACAGACGATCCGCCACACATTGATTTAGTTGCCATTCCGTGGGTAAAACACTCATCCTTCGGCTCAATGAGTCTGCTAGCAGGTTTAACCTTCCCGGAATATGAACTGCTTTCAAGGTAATCTGGTGATCCAGACACCAACAAAGCAGTTTCCATGTCATCATACAGAGACTGGGCGACTTCGTTCCGCCCTGGCGGTTTATGTAAGTCACAACTGTTGAGTTGTCTGAACGAATAAGAACAATCTTGCCCTGAACTTTCTGTAAGAAATGTTCCAGGCCCAGGACTACTGCTCTTAGCTCCAGTAGATTTATATGTTCCTGTGACTGTTCCAGATTCCAAAGCCCTGATATCGTGGATTCTTCCAGGCAAGCTCCCCAGCCCTCCATCGATGCATCTGTATACACAGTCACCTGAGGGTGGGGAGGGGTTAGCAAAACCCCCGGTAAGAGATTCTCTGTATTCAACCACCATTGCAGGTGGTGAATCAGAGGCGCCAACACTGACACATTCGAGTCCAGCGAACCTGTACTCTGGGTCCATTGTGTCATGAGAAACAACTGGATCGGCCGCCTGCGTAAGGCGGCCTGAGGAATGACTGGTTCCAACGAAACCATCAACCCCAGCATTCTCAAGTAAACCCGTGCCAGGACATGACGACTGTCGCACACTGACTGAATCAACGAGATGAGTATTTGAACTCTCTCCTGAGTAGGATAAACATATCCTGTCTCCAGATCGAAGAACATCCCCAGGTAAACAAACTTCTGGGATGGAGTCAGCTCTGATTTTGGGAAATTGATCATCCAGCCCAAGTCTGTGAGAATTTTCAAAACAATCTCCAGATTGGCGGACAAACTTTCCCGGGTGTGCGCTTTCAACAGCCAGTCGTCTATGTACGTGTGGACTGCTATGCTTCTCCTGCGGAGGTATGCTGTGATCGCAAGAACCACACGGGTGAAAACCCGAGGAGCCGTGGAAATTCCGAAGGGCAACACCCTGAATTCCCACTGTCTGCCCTGGAATGCAAATCTCAGGAAGCGACAGAAACTCCTGTGGATGGGGATGTGGAAATAAGCGTCCTTCAAATCTATCGACGCCGTCCACATCCCCCTCTCCAACCCCGCCAACACCGAGCGCACCGTTTCCATCTTGAAACTGGGCGTCTCGATGAACTTGTTCAATGGCTTGAGGTTGAGAATCGGTCTCCACCCACCGGTGCGTTTTGTTACCAAGAACAGGGTTGAATAGAAGCCCGGACACCTTTGCGCCGGCTGAATAGCTCCTTTTTGTACGAGGGAATTTATCTCCTCCTCGATACACAACCTTTGATCTGGATCCCTCGGAATGGGAGTCCAGACTGGCACCAGAGACAGTCGCGACGGCGGGCCTGTCATCCACTCTGGATGATACCCCACGGAAAGCCATCGCAAGACTAAACGGTCCTGAGTTAACCGTTCCCACTCTTGCATGTGGTCGGCTAGCCGGCCTCCCACCGGTCCACCTAGGGACCGCGGTGGACACAAGGCATGCAAGAGCGGCACTGTCTCCGTCGCCATACACACCGGCGTGGTCCTTACCGCGGTAAGCGCCCTGTCAGGAACGATAACCACGCCCAGATCCTCGCGCGACCCGCCCCGCCCCGCGCGCACCTCGGTGCACGGGCGGCTGCCTGGCTGACGGCGGCTGAGGAGCCTGCGCCCCCCTCACTGCTGGCCGAATCGCACGCGGCCGAGGCCGGCGCTGCGACGGCGGCTGGCCTCTGACTTGGCCAGCACCACCTCGAGCCTGCAGGGGACGATACGCAGGGGCCGCGGCGCGAACGTTAGCACGACGCAGTACCTCAAACTGTTCGCGCAGCGCCCTCTGGTTATTCACCAGGGTGACCGTCTCCTGGAGGTGGCGACATCCCTCACCTCCAAAAAGACCAGGACCCGTCATAGGCGTACGGAGTAGCCTATTATACAGGTCCTGAGACGGGCACAGATTGTCCAGGGCAAATGTGCGTCTTGCCCTGACACTCCTGGTCACCGCCCGCGTCATACAGTCCAGCGCCAGGTTAATACCATCCTGGATGGTTCGCTGGACCGCGAGCGGGCCTGGCTGGCGCGATGCGGATGCCGTTACTACCCCCTGTAACAGCTGGGAGACGTGGGACAGAGCGGCAATCGAAGCCCTCCCACTCTCCTCCGCATCACGCAACGCGGTATTCGCCGAACGCAACGCGTTCGCGCACAAGACCCCCGCGTCAGAACGGGAGCCTGGCCGCGTATCCTCACCCAAAGCCGCGCGGTCATCCACGCTGGGCTTGGGTACCACACCGTACCGCTGGTAGTCCAGGGGCACGATGCGACAACGCCTGGCCACCTCGCGAGGGGCCTTCGCGAGACGTCCACTCGTGTTAATGGACGCCTCCGCCGCCTTGAACATGTCAACGACATGCTCCGCCAGCGGCAGAGAAGGCATAGCGTTAGCAGTTGGTTTCCCAGCTAACCACGGCGTGTGAACACGGTGGCTAGCCGACTGCTCCACGGGCAGATCAGGCCTAACGCTCACCAACCACTGGCAAGCGTCATACCAATCCTCCTCCGTGGCTAACTGCGAGCGCTCTACAAGACGGGGTCCTTCGTCTTCCTCCTGAGCGCAAGCAGTAGAGCTTGACGGCGGGTACGCTGATACACCTGGCAAGCCAGGGAAAACATGCGGGCCTGACAGCACCGGCATGAGAATATCACTGGTTTGACCAGGAGCAGGCACCGCGGTAGAGCGCGGGGTATATATAGCCCTACCACGGGCCCGGCCAGCACCAGCTACACTCTCGGCAAGCCGAGGTATGCGGTACCGCTGGCCATCAGCAGCGCCCTGGGCCACCACCTGAACCGCGGACCTTACTCCAGGGTGAGTAATACCGTGGAAAAAAGCGCCTGTATTCCCCGCGAGGGGTGCACAAACGTCTTCATCCATGTCCACGTCGTCAGACGGCGACCCTAGCAGGTAATCCTCATCACCCTGGTCAGAAAGATTAGACCCCGGGTCAGCAAAGAGAGCTAACCCGGGCTGACCAGGAACGGTGCCATAGGAGGTACTGGCCACCGCGGCGTGCGGATACCCCTGGACTGATAAGCAGCCAGCGGGTTCCAGCGACAACCGTCCACGGTCCCCTATCGGCGCGGCAATAAGCCTGCTGCCAGGGCCGTGGAACGCCCCCTCTAATGGGGCCACCTCTGAATCGTCGGACAACGGAAGCGGACTAAGGAAAATCGATCCAGAGGCGGGGATTACCTGCTCCGAAGCCGATGATGAGGACAATAAAGGATCTGGTCCAGGAAGCATGCCACGAAGCAACCCTGGAACCAAATCTTTTATTGTCCTCTTCATCTCTCCCAACATCTCGGTCCGGAAGGTCTCCATATCCACCGCGGACGAGACCTTCCCCTTACCCTTCCTACTTACAACCTCTCGTTTCCGCTTCTTCTTCTTCTCCTCCTCTACCACCTTGTCCGTCGCCTGTAAGCAGCACAAGAATTCGGACATTAACTCGCCCCCCCAGTGCTTACATATGTCACAATTAATCAATGGACCACAAGGGCTACATCGATAACACAGATGCGGCCAGAACTTCACATGCATAAAACGTCCACAGGACGCGCAACCCGGTCCCTGAAACAGGGCAAAGGACAAGGAGTATGAGCAACTAGTTAAGCTTAGAAACTCAATCCAACTCAAGGAGAAGGAAAACGATCATAAAGATCAATATACATCAAAAACCAGCATAGCGCTTGAATTGCTAATAAATACATAGCCAGCTGATTATGACGTCATTAATCCCGTGACAGGAAAAAATTCGATCCCAACAAAACATCCAAGTGCAAAGACGAATTGTATGCTGAATGGATAAGTTGACTACACAACCATCAGATACATATAGATAACTCTTTACTGGCAAAAATGTTAATTATCTCCCTTTGATTGTTTACAATAATTAACATCACCACATTATCAATAACTAGATACCTGACACTTTGTATAGACAAACCATCCAACGTGACGAACCGGAAACTCCACCATCTGCACGCCTCTTAACTCTCTCCACCTCATGGGGAAGGAATTGGATCAAGAGGGCAAAGTGAGAAGACCTTTATACCAGGCCTCCAACTCACTGGACATAATTTTTCATTTGGTTAGATAACCTAACAGTGTTAGTAGGAAATGGAACCATGGTGGAGAGAATACTAATTCTCTGGTACTGTGACGTCACCACCTAGCGTCATACAGACCTGTGGACATAAACAGAAAGAGAAATTAGTCCTAGGTAGCACCGAGTTGATATAACCCAACCAACCAAGGCGCTTATCACGGTAAACGCGAGTCCCGGAAACACAATACACCGGGAAGAAAACTCGCTAATTTTACTAGAAGTCACCTGATTTAAAGGTCCAACGTCCTCCTGTGGCGAAGTGTATCCTCCCGCCATCCAAATCAGGTCTTATCACTTCCAAAATAACACCAATAAAAACGTTAAAGAGCAAGAAAAGCTTATGACTCAAAAAACATGTGTGTTCTCTTTGCCAATAATCTAGCAAAGAGGAAGTGCTAGTCTGCGCATGCGCGGTGGTGGGGCTGGCATCCGCCAGACTACGCTCTGACTCCCTGCCCAGTAGGGGCACCTAACTGTTTTAAATCTGAGTGTTTATTGAGTGAAAGCCAATATTTAGCAATATCAAAAGTATTAGGGAGGTAAGTATACTCTTGAAGTGAAATTGCCCATATCTCATTTTAATGGGAAAAAATTAAAATTTATAAAGGAAAGCTGGTGAATATTTTAGAATTAGTTTGCCTTTGCTGACCTGGTGAGTTGGGCAGCAACAGCTTTCCGTCAAATCAAAGTACTTGAAATTGGTTTCAAAATATTCACCAAGTTAGCTGTATCTATGGTTACCATGAAATTTGGAATTCAGGATTCAAAGTATATAAACTGATCCCAACACGCGCAAATCATCGATGGAGCTTATGTAGAGATGGGCGGGGCAAAGCTAAAAAATTATCCATTAGAAAATCTAAATTTCTGCTCTGTCCTTCCCTTTGTCAATTCCAGTTTTTACTATGTTTAACCCTTTCGTGACAAGTCCTGAAAACAATGTGGCATGGCAAATGATGGTTGTAGCCTAATTTCTCAATCCGAAAGAAAATTACATTTTAGTATGATGACTGAATTAATTATACCTACCAACCTTGTCTCTTTGAGTCCATTCATTATCCCCATACCTACCTTGTCTCCTTGAGTCCATTCATTATCTCCATGTTTTGAAAAAGAAAAATTATTGTAAGCAGAGATTGGAGTCTTCCAGATTTATCTAGATTTCTGGATTTTTCATAGACCACTCTCGCACACCAGTTGACACCCTCTCCATGAATTGAAATTAAGCCACATGAGCCACTATGTTCAGATAGGACTAGTGATTACTAGATTCTACTTTAGCCCTTCAAATTTTCTATACAGACCAAGGGAAGACTATTTTTGAAATTTTACAACTGGAATGACTGGCTCAATTACTGAGCATTCTAGTGGTAAATTTTCAAAAAGTCTTGCTCTGTTAATCAACATTTCTTAAGATCACAGCAGAGGCATTCATTGGCCACCATGACCATTAAAGGGTTGACAAATGAAATTGTTGCCATTGGGCTGGTCATTGTATTAACCCTGGTCAATTTCTACTAGCCTCTAGCTCATGTTAATTTTAACTCCTGCTCTCACAGATCACTTCCTCTGATGACATCCAGATTTTTCAAATCAATCCACTCCAGTCTCTGTGTAATGAAACTAATTCAAACAAATTTGGTATGTGATTATGGAGTGCAGAGGAGACTCCCCCAGGGATGGGATGGGTAAAGAGGTCAAAGTGGTGAGCATGGGGATTTGCTATAATGCGTCATCGACCAAGCAATCTAGTTATCACTCACTTACCATCATTGTCGAAGACTTGATGCTTGATAAATAACATTATGAACAGGAGTAATCAGAGATTGTAAACCACCGCCGAGACCACCCTACCGTTTTTGTCATATCCAAATTTGTTAAATCTTTATGTATGATCACACAAAGTCTGGAAACCCTTGTTTAGGTTATGTTGGTTTGTTGTGTTAAAATTTTAAACGAATCGGATCAGTAGTTTTTTAGATGCAATACTGGACGCATGCACACACATAATACCCTCTTTCCCCTTAGGGCAAGGGTAATAATCCAGGAACGAATAGCAATAAAGATCAAAAGTACCTGCAATCTAAAGAAACAATCTGTTGAGTATATTTTGACAAATTTAATTGGAATCTATTGTTGTCCAAAACAACGCCAGTTTCCAATCAAATTGGACTCGATATATTCAACAAATCTACTATACATAGTCCAGTCTGATTACCTAAGATGAGATTCTCTCTCTCCCTCTCACTTCTAGTAAACTTTATTTGATATTTACACTGAAAGCTAACAAATAATACAGTATTCAACCCTTTAATACGCAAGCTTTACCACTGGAACATGTTGTCACCTAATGCAGCAACATCTTCCAGTCCAATCGATCTCAAAATATTCAACAATTTAATCACCAGTCCTACTAAGTAATATGACACTCTTACATAGAAGAAACTGTATTTGACATACATGTAGTTTACAATGGCAGCTTATACAATAAGTGATTCGAAATAAAATGGTACAGTAGATTTACATCAAGCGCATCAGATTTAACCCTTACCACTCTTATGTCAATATTCTATCTTTTAATGTGCCAATAGCCTGGAAAACTGGTACTGTTCTACTTCTACTAATAGAAACTGGTGTACATTTTTTAACAACTTTGGTTTGGTAGATGATGTTGCTATCTACGACAGCAACATCTTCCACCAAATCTGTTGAGACAAGAACACCAGTTCTTTTAATTTAATTTGAAAATTTAAAATTTTGACAGAATGGTAGGGGTTAATAAAATAGTGCAGAAGATAGAATTACAGAATCATCATTTCAAATCTCAACCAGATAACTGTCCTATTTGCCATATGATCCTGAAGAAAAAAAGAGGAGAAACAATAGAAAACGGAAATAAAACTGGAACAGTCAACAAAGGTGATTTCAAAGAGCTAATATGTCTCATGACTCGCATTACTTTAATAATGCATGTTACGCGCCCGTATTGACCCAGTAGCAGCCCCGTAACATGCGGTATCATGATAGATGATTGAGGAACAGAAATTAGACCGTAGGTGCACGCCAATATCTCCCTAGAAGCTAAATGACGGGTGTGATATAATGGTATTAATGGGCAAGCTATGTAAGGATGCACATTTTAAATCATGTAGGCGTCAGTGTAGCTATTCAGCTGTATGTAATATTTTACCGACGCAATTATAAATTAGGTTAGACATTCTCACTAAGCGATTCCGGCCATCAGGGAATCGAGTACTCGGTTAAATAAAGGAATCGGCATGCTATCGTTGACGATTTTACGCTAGGAATTTCATTCACAGAAATAGGTTTATTTGTACGCTTTTTGCGCGCCGTCTAGACGGCTCGTAGGTTCCTTAGGGTTAATTACGCCTAGTTGAGATGCGAAAGCTGTCAAATATATCGGCATCCCACTTCCTGATTGTCAATATGGTTAATCTAGTCATCTGTCTACTTTTTAGTTTGTGGCATACAAGAAATATGCATAGATTGACATATTTGAACATACAACTATTTTCCAAAACAGCTGATCGTGTCGCCATCTTGCCGGAAAAATTAATATTCATGAATTCCTGACCAATCAGACGCGTCAATCTTATAGTGCGTGTTACGGTGATGCCAATAACGGGTAATGAGCGTGGTACTCGTATATTAGATACGGGTACGATTCTACAAATTCCTCTCATTCTCTCGCGATCTATCACGGTAAACGATTCCTATTGGAGACGCCGCTACGACAAAATGTCTGATGCTATGGAATCTTAGTGTAAAACATTCGCGTTCGCTTCTTAAATTGCTGATTGCAACCAGCAATGCCACATACCATTTATTCGTTGTCAATGCTGAGAAACCATGGTATGTGTTCGGTTATGTATAAAGGAATTATTCAACATTGAATGAGGCCTCCCCCCCAAAATCATGACCAGAATTTCTCGAAATTTTACGGTACCACGACATAATATAATTGCCATTTTCACATCTTATCGGATGAAAACCCTCATGAAACTTTGATATCTGTTAGTTTTAATACCATTGTGATTAAATTTATCAATGGCACTTGTAAAATAAAAAAAAACTTCGATAAACTTTGCAAAAATAGACCAATGTATTTATCCTACAAGGTGTGGCCATTTTGAGAGGCACGTTGACTAACTAAAATATATTTTATACATACAAATTTTATATGTACTTAAAGGTATTTTATGGCCCTTTCTAATGATATATAGTTTTATAATATAATGATCTGTTACTTTGCCAAAAATAGTTAATATAGTTGGCATGGTAGCACTACGCCGCTATCACGCCACTACCGCTTATAGGCTAGGTTTCTAAGCAAGTTTCTGGCTTTTGGCTGTAGGGTTCCTAGCACTTTTTTGTAAATTCTTGGTAGGGCCCAGAGGGTTAACAAAGATTCCCAGTGCCTAAAAACGTGTTAACGCCAGGTCGGCCATGAACGAAAACCGGTAACATATAAAAGTTACAAGTCTTAATTAATATATGGAACAATATCACCTTAATGGATGATGAAAAAGAGCGTAGAAAGTTTTCCAATGTTGCATGTAAGCCAATATATTAGAAAACAGAAGTACCAGTATGCGCAGGCGCAGTAGGTGGGTCCGTCATGTGCATGACTGTGTACATTCCCCTGCCCAGTAGGGGCATCTAACTGTTTATAATTCTGAATATTATTGAATTTAGAGCCGATATACTAGTATATCTAGTGTTAGGGAGGTACACATGTAAGTATGTTCTCATGTGAAAATAATATGCTTTATTTCGCAGAAGTAATTCTATCACCGATTTGTTGCTAAAAGGGTATCAATTCAAAGACAATTAGACAACTACAATGTACCTGTATAACGGAAAGTTGTCGAGTCTGTTGAAAATAATTTGAATGGAAACCGGTGTTGCCTTAGAAAGGACTTCCAGTTAAATTATTTTCCAAACTTGTATATACATATACATGTAATAGAATATTTGTACAGCGTAATGAATATTTTGAAGTTAGTGTGGATTTTCACAGGGTTAACAAATATTATTACTAGTATTATAATTATTACAATTATTGTAATTATTATAATTACATGTACATTATAATTACATGTACATGTATTATTATTATTATTATTATTATCATTATAATACTTTACCATCGATAGCAGAACGGTTCTTGTGCATTCATCGTTATTCCATATGGCTCCTGAGTTAAGATCTGATCAACTCGATTCTTACATAGATTAAGGTTCTTCAAGCTTTCCGGAAACAATGAAGGTGGGCCAAGAATCGGAATCTTGTTGCTAGATAAATCCAAGAATTTCAGGTTTGGCAAAAGACAAGCTAAGCCATCAGGTACATCAGTGAACTTGTTATTAGCTAGATTAAGGACCTGTATACCAAGGTTTTCAGAGTCTTTCCGTGTGATGTCTTGCTCCACGACACGAACACTACTGCTCCAGTAATTATGATGTTTCACAGCAGCAGGTATAAACAAATTACTCACTGGAGCTGTGTGGTGTATCTGTAGCCGGTCCAGACTAAATTGATCAGGCGACATGGAGGAAATTGAATCATTGCCAGTGTAACTTCCTACAAACGTACCCTCCAAACTATCCAGAGAACCACACACATGATTACTGGCTAGATTAATAGGACTGGCAGAAGAACCGTGTCTGGATCTGGGAGTTGGTAAATCATGGAGTTCATTTCCTGATAAATCAACACTTGTTAGCTTAGGAGCTGTCCAGAATTCACAAGGAAGACAATGTATGCGATTTATTGATGCATTCAGAGTATTCAAATTTGGCAACGCAAACAAGAAAGCAGGCAACGTCTCGAGTTTGTTATCCTGTATGTAAATTTTCTGCAGATTTTGACAATCTGGTTTCGTTTTGTCATCAGTAATTTCAGATATCATATTATTTGATACATCTAAGCACTGCAAGGATGGTAATTTGAACAGGAATTGTGGCAAAACTGTGATACTATTTGATGAAATATCAATTTTACTAATTGCGAATTTCACAAATTTACTATCAAGTATAAGATTTGTGTTGATGGTACATACTGCTGATAGTAGCCAATCCTCCTGAATAGTGTTCAACTTCTGTAATTGTTTCCAGTCAATAGCGACAGAATGTACAGGGTATTGTGAACTAAATGCCAGATCCGGCGTTGTCATACTGTCAAACATTTCCGCCTCTAAACCTGTATCCTTGTGATACTCTTCCAAGATGAACGCCTTGTTAAGCGGATATTCTACATCTTTCTTAACATGGTGACTTAGAATAGCCGAGATTATAGCAGAGTCATTATTAACTATAGCTTTCTCAAGCACTTCGTTTCTATGATCGACTGCGCCGAAGCGGAGAAGCACTCCCATCATCCGTGCATCACAATTACGACAAGCGACCATCAATGGATTCAATGGTGATTTGTCGCTGTCAGGACAGATGCTGTTCACATTTGCCCCAGAATTAAGCAACATGCTTACGATTTCATAACTCCCCTGATTAACAGCTGCATGTAAGGCGATTAATCCCTCTCGTGTTGGAATGTCAACTTCTACAGGACAAAAACCATTCACACCATCTTTCTCCTTTGCATGGCGCTTCTCACGAGCACATGCATGTGTCGAATGTGTGCGATGAAGCTTATCTCTTTTTGAATAATGTGACTGACCATGCATCATGCCACCGCCTTTACTAGCATCATATAAGTCAATCCATTGTGTGGCTAGCACTGAATAACTACAAAGAAGATACCTCACTATTTCTGCATATTTAAAATGTACAGCGTACAACAGTGGGGTTTTACCCCAAATATCAATAGCATTAACATCAAACATTGCTTTATAGCGTGCACCCTTCCCTTCCAAGGGCAGCTCTAATGAGAATTCTTTCAGTCTGTCATACGGGAATCTAAATTCCAGTAGTTGTCTGAGGGCATTTAGATGTCCATGCTGGGCAGCAACATGAACAGGCAGCTGGTCTTCTGCAGTTGACACATTAGCAAGTCCAGGAAAGTGCTGTAGGCATACAGAAAAGTTATAGTAATTTAATCGTTTAATTCTTGAAATTCCAACATCTCCCTTTCAAGACACCTATACACAGGAAAGATATTGAATATTTTGAAACTAATTAGACTGGAATCTGTTGCTACCATACACAGCAACAGCTCCCAGTTAAATTAGTTTCAAAATACTCAACAGATTTATTCCTTACAACATACAGACAAACAGTCCAACCTGACTAATTTATTTCTTTAAAAAATTAATCTTTTTACGTAGGCAAAGATACCTCTGTTAATCTATTAAACTGTGCTCATAGACTATAGGACCTGAGCTTAAAAGAGGGTAGTTTCTCCGTAAGCTACTTTTGTAGGCTCTGGGCTGACAATCAGTCTCAAAAAACAAAATTTTATGGCTCCAAAAAAGTAATGTTATATGTAATATTGATTTGCATTAAGAGACCCGTCATTATTCACATGTTACAGATTTCTATGTTACTGCTTCAGACAAAGTTACAAATTTGACACCAAAGATAAAATGGCTTTGATTAAAGGAAAGGATCAGGGAACTAACATACATGTATATGCTCTTGAATGACATCTTTATACAGTAGAAAATGGAAATAAATCAGAATAATTCGAAAAAAGCAGCTAAATACCATTTATGTCACTTTAGCGGGAATCAATTAGTGATGCAGCTGGACATATGCGCTCTGGTGTACGCCGAGCGAATAAATAATACCGGCTACAGCCAGTCATATAAGCTCAGTTACATTTGCATTAAGCTGATTAGCCACTACATCCTTCAGGTAAAATACTGTCTAGTTTTAAAACAATTTGACTGAAAGCCGTTCGGCATCATACTGCGACCTTGGAAACCAGCTGTATTTTGAAATCATTTTGACTGGAACTTGTTGCTTTTCCACAAGAAACAGTGACTTTCAAATATAACATTTTCAAAAGCATCAATAATGAATTAACAGTAGCGAGTTAATCGCTCTACATCGGCGCTTATAGAGAATAGTATTCATACTGCTTACAAAGCTATATTCAGGTGCACTTTTGCTATATTCAGGTACATTAAGAACATTTACCAAATTTCTTTTTCACGTGTGAGATGACATACTTACCTCCCTAACACTCTCGATATACTAGTATATCGGCTCTAAGTTCAATAATATTCAGAATTATAAAAAGTTAGGTGCCCCTAATGGGCAGGTGGATATACACAGTCATGCACTTGACAGACCCCACCTACTGCGCATGCGCATACTGGTATTTCTGTTACTAAATATTGGCTGACATAGAAGCAACTATTCAAATAACCAAAGGACCAGGCTTCCGTGGGGTGGAGGCCGGGATCCTGTTAGGGAGGTAAGTAAGTCATCTCACTCGTGAAAAAGAAATTTGGTAAATCTTCTTATTTCACATCATGAGAACATACTTACCTCCCTAACACTCTTGATAAAAGCCAGAATTTGAAAGTAAATTTGCCGGGAGGGAGGCAAGGTCCTGAAAACCAGCACACCCTTGAAGAGACTAGCTCTTTGAATTTTCAAGAGATTTAAAACATCTGAAATTGTGTCTGAAAACACAACCAGGAATAGAACTTTGCATCGGATAATCGGCCGATGAAGAGAGATTGATCAAAAAGCAAATGCGCTCCACACCCCCCCCCCCCACCCCCTCTTTCTGAGGAAGGGTACAAAAAAATGCTGCTCTAAATGACTAGCACATTCTCTAATACTTGATGAAAAGTATTACTAGATATTGGAAAAAGAAGAATTGCTTCATTTTCAAAAATCTCTCTGAAAGAACCACAATTAAGAGACATTAACCATCACCATATTAAATGAAAACATGACACCATCACCAAGACAAAAAACAAAATGGTCACATATACTGAGGAAGGTTAGGAAAAAACGCTACTCTAAATTAAAAAATTTTAATATGGTGATGGTTAATATCTCTTAATTGTGGTTCTTTCAGAGAGTTTTTTGAAAATGAAGCACGACGGTGTCAGTAGAGGATTTCTCGGTCTGAGATTGCCCATAACTTTAACAAGAGTATTTAATACACATACTTCATCACTTCCCCTCTTTGCCAAGCAAGGGATAACAGTCATTAATGCTGATTTATATCCAGCAATAGAATTAGGCTTAAGACTATAGGCATCATACAGGTACCTCAATACATGCATCCATTGGATTGATACATCTCTTTGAGCACCATTCTGCAAATCTGTTGATTTTATAATTATATGCTCTGGAGGTTGACCCCCTTCTGGCTCTGGCCATAAAATTGGCTGCTTGCTCAGAAAAGCCCTCCTTAATCACGGATTTTTTGACAACATCCATGCAGTCAATTGAAACATTGACGGATTGCTGCGAAGGGTCTTGCCCTGGAAGATAATATTGTCCATCAGAGGCAGAGGAACCGGACCAGAAGGTCCAGCAGATCCGTAGACCATGATCGGCTTGGCCAATTTGGGGCGATCAGAAGTACTTGGCATTCCTCCTGCTTGATCTTCTGAAGAATCCTTGGACTCAGGATTATTGGAGGGTATGCGTATGCATACATTCCCTTCCAACTGATAGCTAGTGCATCTATTGCGATAGCGCTTGGATCTGGAATCGGAGAAACATACGTCATCATCTTCGCATTCTTCTTCATTGCGAATAAATCTATGTTGGGTTTCCCCCAATGATTGAACAGATGATCCGCCACACATTTATTTAGTTGCCATTCCGTAGGCAGAATGCTCATCCTTCGGCTCAATGAGTCTGCTAACAGATTCAGCCTTCCCGGAATATGAACTGCTTTCAAGGTGATCATATGATCCTTGCACCAGCAAAGCAGTTTCCATGTCATCATACAGAGACTGGGCGACTTCATTTCCACCCTGGCAGTTTATGTAACTCTCTAGTGTTGAGTTGTCTGAACGTATCATCACAAATTTTCCCTCAACTTCCTTCAAGAAGTGTTCCAGGTCTAGAATTACAGCCCGTAATTCTAGCTTGTTGATATGCTGCTTTGACTGATCCAGATTCCAAAGCCCTGATATTGCGACTTCTTCAAGGCAAGCTCCCCATCCCTCCATCGATGCATCCGTAAACATCGTTACTTGAGGGTGGGGAGGGGGTCAGCATGATCCCCGCCAGGAGATTCCCTCTCTCCATGCACCAATGAAGGTGATGAATGAGAGGGTCCTACACTTGAATGCGCGAGTCCAGTGATCCTGAACTCTGCGTCCACTGAGTCATGAGAAACAACTGAAATGGCCGCCTGCGCAAGGCCACCTGAGGAATGACTGGTTCCATTGAAACCATCAGACCTAGCATTCTCAGAAAGACTCGTGCTAGAATATAATGACTGCTGCAAACCAATTGAATGCACGAGAGGAGATTCTCCACTCTCTCCTGGGATGGATAAACATATCCTATCTCCAGATCGAAGAACATACCCATGTAAACAAACTTCTAGGATGGAGTCAGCTCCGATTTCTGAAAGTTGATTATCCAGCCTAAATCTGTGTTTTCAAAACTTTCTCCAGATTTGCTGTTAAACTTTCTGGGTTGTGCGCTTTTAGCAACCAGTCGTCTATGTAAGTGTGGACTGCTATATTTCTCCTGCGGAGGTATGCTGTGATAGCAAGTACCACTTGAGTGAAGACCCTTGGAGCCGTCAAGATGCCGAATGCAAGAACTTTGAATTTCCATTGGCGTCCATGAAAAGCAAATCTCAGGAACCGACGAAAACTCCTTGCAATTAGAATGTGGAAATAAGCATCTTTGAGATCTTTTGATGCTGTCCACATCCCCTTCTCTAACCCCTACAACACCGATTTTATTGTTTCCATTTTGAAACTCGGTGTGTCTATACATTTGTTTAGAGGTTTGAGGTTGAGAATTGGTCCCCACCCCCCGGTGTTCTTTGTCACAAGAAACCTGGTTGAATAGAAGCCCGGGCAATCCTATACCAGTTGAATTGCTTCTTTTAGAATTAGAGATTCTATCTCCTCTTCTATGCACAACTGCTTGTCTGGATCTCTTGGAATTTGAGTCCAGACCGGTACTAGAGACAGATGCAATGGCGGCCCTATTATCCACTCTGGATTGTATCCGTGTGAAAGCCATTGCAAGACTAAGCGGTCCTGAATTAACCGCTCCCACTTCTGAATGTGGAAAGTCAAATGACCTCCCACTGGTGCACCTAGGGTTAACAGGGTGCCCATGAATTTTTGAAGTGGGTGTGTCTCTGGTACGTGTGACAACACCAGAGTGGTACCTGTGCTAACCGGAAATTCTTTTAGACCATCAGGCCCGGTTACCACGCGCTGCTCCTCGCTCGCCTCGCCCAGCACCACGTGCACCTCGGTGCGCTGGCTGCGCTTGAAGCGCTGGCTGACGTACAGCAGCACGCTGCTGCTGGCGCGGTCGATGCGGTCTCTGAACCCGGCCGGCCTGCTGGCCTCTGACAATGCCAGCACCACCACGAGTGAACTGCTGTTGAGTAGCCACGGGCTGAACATGCACATGCTCTCTGCGCAGCACTTCAAACTGTGCACGCAGTGCCCTCTGGTTGTTCACCAAGTTAACTGTCTCTTGGAGGTGCCAACAACACTCACCTCCAAAAAGACCAGGGCCCACATCGGCGCTTGCAACAAGCGCGACTTGAGCTCCTGGTGTGGGCACAAATTGTCTAAGGCAAAGGTGCACCTCACCCTCAGCGACTTGGTGACTGACCTAGTCGGACAGTCCAACGCCAGGTTGATCCCATCCTGGATGGCTCGTTGCACTGTCACAGGACTAGCTTCTTGGTGCACCGAGGCTGATACTACCCCCTGATAGCTGCTGAGACATGTGAGACAGCGGACTAATCGCTGCTCATGAACTCTCCTCGGTGTCACACAAGGCGGCATTAGCTGAGCGCATAGCATCCGAGCAAAGCGCTCCTGTGTCAGCACGGGAGCCCGGCCGTGAATCTTCTCCCAGCGCGGTCTGGGCGCTAAACCATATCGAGTGTACTGACTAGCAATAACTCGACATCGCCTAGCAACCTCGCGGGGGCGGGCCTTCGCTTGACGACCTTTCGGTCTGATCGACTGAGTCGTGTTGGCCAACGGCTTTGCCTGTAACCATGCCCGAGGGTTACTGCCGGCCGTTTCATCCACGGAGAGCTCTGGTCTGACTGCGAGGAGCCACGCGCATGCGTCAGACCAGTCTTTGTCCGTAGCTACCTACAAATTGCCGACGAGCAGTGGGCCCTCGTCATATTCAATGGCATTCGCAGCTAGGGCCGTGGAGGAGGCTATAGACGAACCAGGCTGCCCAGGGAATGCTTAACGGGCCCGCGAGGGCTGGCATGACATTCTCCACGGGCTGGCCGAGCACAGAGGTCGCACTCGTGTGTGGGGCATAAAGCACACTAGCGTGGCCCGGATCATCCGTATGAGATTCCACATCTAAGCGTGGTATCTTATACAGGTGGCCGCAAATCGGCCCACAGGTTGAATCATGAAATCTGCTCCCGACGGAACAGAACCATAGTTGCGAGCGGCCGCGCTCCCCATGAGAGGCGTGTAGACGCTCGCATCCATGTCTTCATGACCATCCTGTGGGCCTAGCAGGTAGTCTTCATCATCTTCCTGGTCAGGAAAGTTAGACTCTGGGTTAGCAAGAAACACTAACCCAGACTGACCAGGAGAATGCTCGAGGGCAGATGATGAGGGTACACCGTGAGTGACCGAGGTCAGGCCCGCTGGTCGGGTCCCACCTGATGCTGCTCTCGCTGCTGGATCACCAGGCGATGCAAACATCAAGTCTGGGTCCAAAACGGCCGCCCCTGGATCACTGAAAACCTTGTCCGAACTAATAGGGCATGATCCAGGGACGGGGGCTACCTGCACGGAGGTCGGTGCGCAGGAAGTTGAAACACATGTGCTCGGCAACATGCCGCGAAGCATGTCAGGCATCAGATCTTTCAAAGTCCTGCGCATCTCACTCACTAACTCTACCTTGAAGGCCTCGAGCTCACCCTTCTCAGAGGCCTTCTTCTTACCCTCCTTCTTCGCCTTCTTGCCATCCTCGACCATCAGCTTTGCCTGTAATGCAAAGAATTCAGAGGTTAGATCCCCCCCCCCCCCACCCCCCAACTCTTTACAAATGGCACATGTGTTGGACAGCCTACAAAGAGTACAAGATGGGCAAGGGTGGGGGAAGAATCTAGCCCTCATGGACTTGAAACAAGATGGACATGACTTCTGAAAGGAAGGCATACGAAGACAATGAGTATTATAGTTTGTAAACTTTGTTATTTCCTTTTAGTAAATACAAGAACAAACTTGAGAGAGAAGACACCCACTTTTATTACTGACAACCCTGAAGAGACAGATGACTTCTCTTGTTAACAATAACAAAAAACAACCAGGGACCCGAATTAAGAATGGAAGAGGACGAGAGAGAAAGATTATGACTATCTCGATATCTCTCCATGTTCATAATAAAGGATGATAATAACATCAATAAGATTTCTCAAAACTAAGCTTATGACATCAAGGAAAGAGAAAAATCTCTGGTTGATTATGACATCAAACTTAAAACATTCATTACTCAGGAATAATAGAATATTAAATTATATATATCTGAGAGCCCATGCACATACTAGAGAGAATACTGTGCAATAAAGATGGCAGCAGAAATTGTAAATATTTTCAAATAATTAGGTGCCATAATTAATAAACTCCCTTATCCTGAGCACAGGCAAGCCATCCTCTTGTGCAGAACACATCCATCCATCCACCGAGACTCTTCTTTTCTGTAGAGACCGATGAAGGGGATGGGACCAAAGGAGGGAGATATTTATTCATCCTATATCTCCGACCCCTAGACATATGATAATGATAAGTCAGAAAAAGAGATGTGAACAACCTCCGAGAGAACAGGAACCCTTACCATCCATAATTTGAACCCGTGGCCACAAAGCACAAGGGATTAATAGCCCTAGGCGCTGGGAGAATTTAACAAGGATTCCCAGCGCCTGAAATTGTGTTAACGCCAAATCGGCCACCAACGAAAACCGGTAACATATAAAAATTACAAGTCTAAATTAATATATGGAACAATATCACCTTAACGGATGATGAGGAAGATTCCACTGATGATTTTGAATCAGCCATTATATAAAATGATGATGTAAATTGATTGAAATTTCTCAAAAGAGAGCTAGGAATGTTTTCCAGGTGTTGCTTGTCAGCCAATATATTAGAAAACCGAAGTACCAGTATGCGCATGCGCAGTAGGTGGGGTCTGTCATGTGCATGACTGTGTACATCCACCTGCCCATTAGGGGCACCTAAGTTTTTATAATTCTGAATATTATTGAACTCAGAGCCGATATACTAGTATATCGAGTGCTAGAGAGGCAAGTATGTTCTCATGATGTGAAATGTAGGCCTATGTGGCATACCTGCACACAGTTGACACACGGCGGAGGGCGAATCACCAGCGACATCACTAATTGGCTCCAAGTTAAGCGTTCCTAGATTTAGTAAATGCTCTTTCTCAAATAATCCCAATTCATTTCCATTTTTAACGATGGTAGGTTATTTAATATTGAATAAAATTACATGTACCAATAAACATCATTTGTTATTTTCCTTTTCCCTTCTTTTAAAGTTTGAAAATGATTATCTGAGCTGGTTAAAACCGATGGGATCCATAGTGTGGAGTAGGTGGATCCAGATTGACGGTTAACTATATAATACAATATTAACCCATTCACCGATGAATTCCCCATATTTCATTTTCAAGATTACCATACAAGAGAAATGTTGAATATTTTGAAATTAATTTGAATGAAAGCCATTGCTGTCTAAGGCAACAACGGCTCCCAGCCAAATTAATTTCAAAATATTCAACAGACTAAGTTTTATATTGCAAAGAAAATACATTTTGAGGGTACATACATGTAGTCCAAAATTGTAGCCTGGGACTCCCAAAAGTAGTGGTAGTGGGTGCCATGGGACGGCATAGGTTTTTATACAGAAATACCTACAAATTCTAACATGGGTCCACCATCATTCACAGCTGTGAGTCCATCGTAGTCTCTAATTTTAGTATGGATGAGAAATACTGCTTGGGAACACCAGATTTGAGTGTGGGACCCCTATTTTTCAGCTTGTGAACCCCAGATTTCAGGATGTGGGGTCCCTGGAACCTCCAAAATTTAGATGACATGAGAAACACTTTCCGGAGTACTAAGAACTTGGTCCTAAGGGATGAGAAATATTTGATTGAAGCTTGTTGATGCATCATGCAGTAACACGTTTCAGTCAAATCATTGTCAAAATAAACTTGAACCCTTTAATTTCCAAATTTATTCACGAAGATTTTAATTTTCTCAGAAAATGTCCAATCGCAAACCAATAGATTATATTTGAAAATCTACAACTGGAATGACCGACTGTTGTTGTCCATTAGCCAGTCATTCCAGTGGTAAATGTTTAAAAATAATCTGTTCTTGGTCTGCAACTGCACATTTCTCAAGACCACTGAGATGAAGTTTTTAGCCAAATTGAGTGTTAACGAGCTACATCACTTACATGTATCATTAGCTTGCAGTAAATATAATAGTAATAGAGGAATCCAGTTTTAGCTATGCCCCACCAATCTCTAGCTAAGCTCCACCCACGCTTCGGCCGTATTGAGATCGATCGATCCCTAAACACCCTGAGTATCAATTTCTAGAAAACTATACATGTAAGCTGTTGATTATTTTGAAACTAATTTGACTGGGTGTTGTTGCTGCCTATGGCAGCAACAGCGCCCAGTCAAATTACTTTCAAAATATTCAACAGCATGTTTATTAAATAGTAAAGACATACAATTCGTACAACAATGCTTAGTCCATCATCAATTATGCGTTCGTGATGAACTTATCTACATCATTCATGATGTCGTTGATTATGACATCATCCTACACATCACATAGTTGATTATGACATCATATGATGGATGGATAAACTGGAAAGGTTCATTAATATCATGGCCACAATAAAAGTGGTTAACATACCTCCAACAAAACTGAGATTATATCTGTATGTCCATGTTCACACGCTATATGAAGCGGCGTCTCTAATGTTTGTGGGTGTGGTGCTGGTACCGCCCCGTTCTCTATCAGGCACGTCACAATGGATGTCTGACCATGTCTGCATGCACTGAAATATCAATATCAACTACATGTAGATGTCAGTTCATTTATGTAATCTTGTGCCGTGCCGCTAGGTAGTAGGTACTGCTCCTATGAGCTTCAATTGATTGTACATGTAGGTCATGGCTGATGACAGTTTGAGAGGATAACAAGGATGACAACCAAAGATTGTTGATCTATGAGCCCCCATTCCACATTATCAGTCTTACAGTGGCTTCTTGACCTTTTAACCCCAAAATTGATAGGGATCTGTGGACCACCAAGGACACGCTCCCACCCAAGATTGGCAAAGATCCCTTCAATAGGACTCATTAACATCTGGAACCACAATAGCCATTAATTAGGTCACTGTGACCTTGACCTTTGACTGATTCCACCCCACCCACCCCCAATCGATAGGGTTCTTCGGACCACCAAGCACAAGCACACGCTCCCACGCACGATTTGAAATGATCCCTTCAATAGAATTTGAGCTATCATCTGGAAAGTCAATATTACGTTATTAATTAGGCCACTGTGACCTTGACGGTTTATCCCAAAATCGATAGGGTTCTTCGGACACCAAACACAACCTCCCTCCCATGGTTGGTAAATATCGCTTCAATATAACTTGAGTTATCATCCGGAAATTCTACATAATGCCCCCAATTCTGTCATATTGGGTCACTGTGACCTTGACCTTTGGACCCCAAAATCAATAGGGTTCTTCGAGATGGCAAGGACACCCTACCACCTGAGGTTGTTGATAATTGTTATAGTAGAACTTGAGTTATCGCGCGGAGATGAAAGCCCGAACGGATGGACAAAGCAAATGCTATATATTCCACATATACATACAATGTATATTTATATGGGCAGCATAATTATTTATTAAAACATATATATTTATTTTCCAAATACAAATAACCTATTTTTATGGCTGAGACTATTGATATTGAAAATACATATATGTTTAACACTTTAATGGCCAAAATTGCTGAAGGAAAAAAAAAATTACATCTTGGCTTACCTGTCTACAAATGTGAGCAACTACTCTCACTCGATACGGGAGTACATGTATGCACTTGAGTCGGTTCATTTATATCACATAATACCGTTATCCGATTATACTGTCAGCGTTCGGATATCCACTCCGCATAATCAGAGTGCGTCTCTGAACTTACTCAATAAATCTCTTTTAACAATAAATTCCAGGGAAAGGGAGGTAACTCAGAAAATTTATGACCATGTCAAATTATGATTATCCCTCTTGCACATATGCTTTATATTTAATGGTCACAATAAGGGAGATAACTCTTTAATGGATCAGAAATATGTACATACATGTACTATTATCTCCCTTGTCACAATCTTTGGTTACAGAAACTAATTCGACTAGAGACTCTTGCTACCACGAGCAGCCTTTGCTGGCATTAAGAGCTCCCATTACAATAATATGTGGATAACAACAAACTTCAGAGATTTTAAGACTAAGTTTATTTAAATTAGCCTAGGGTCAGGTTTGACTCGCTAACTATAGTAAGTTTGCTGGTTTACTGATCATGCGCAGTTGCTATGCTCAGTCGAACTTGATCGTAGTCGACTATAGATCGTTGGTACCCTGTTCCCTATTGAATTACTATCGTAGAAAATTTGAAGCCGGGTACCAGTCTCCATTAATTCTTTCTGTCATCTGTTTTGATGACGGGTTATTTTTGTCCTCTAAGACGTCAAAAAGCGTCCATATGACATAACGTGGGAAGGAATATGGGCTTGGGAACATTGACATACAATGGGAAAGTATAATTTCATCAAACCTAAGTTATTTAGTGAAATAGTTACACTTTTATATGCATTTATTCGTGGCAAGCGATCGGTCCACCATTTTGAAATTTACGCAAATATCGCACTAACCATCTGAACCGAGGTCGGGTGCTCGGTTGACTATAGTTGACTAGCTAGTTAACTATTTGAAGTTCGACTGGTATTCTAGTTAGCTATAGCTAATTATGGTTAGGAGTCGAACTTGACCTAGGTTATTTATTCAGAACAAGTCTTTGCACATATACCTGTAGTGGTTTTTGATAAATATCTATTTGCAGGCGAAGAGGTGACTATTTTGGTAAATTTACTGTATATATGACTGAAACGATAACCCAGCCAGTCATTCCAGTGGTACAACTTCAAAATTATCCTTCTCGTGGCATGCAAATGGACACTGACAAAGCAGACATTGTATTTTCTTGACCAACCTTGACCATTTAAGAGGCAAAAAGTACGACGTTTACTTCTTATTACGATGTAAGAAACAAATCTATCATACTGTAGCGTCTGTTAACTCTTGATCAATTAGATAAATGTGTACATTTGAGATACATACATGTACAATGCACTTACATGCATAATGGTGTGTATAAACTAGCATTATGACTGTTGATTGCCTTATTACGCTTAGTACCAACTGCCTCCAATACAGATAGTACATTGGCTTGATTTCCTTTCCGACAAGCATGGCACAAATCTGAAGACAAAGAGGGCATTGGCATGATTATATTATATATATGACACAGAAAAATTAGTGGCTGGGCTCAGCATGATATATTAACCTTTTAATGGTCAGGCCGGCCAAAACTGGCCTCTGTTATGGTCTTGTGGACAGTGGAATATCCATTTCCAGGCCAAGAGAAGAAAATTTTGGAAAATTTACGACTGGAATGACTAGCTCTGGCTCGATAACCGAGCCATTCAATTCTATTCTCTTGGCGTGTAAATGGACATTCAATAGGCAGATATTAAAATTGTCCTGACCAAATTTGACCATTAAAGGGTTAATGGAGGGATACATTTATAACTATGATTCTCGAGCAAGTCATTTCAGTGATACATTTTCAAAAATAGTCTTCTCTTGCTCTGCAAGTGGACACATATTCACCGAGCAAAATGTCAATTTTCCTGATCGATCGCATTAAAGAGTAATTAAAAGGTAGGTTTTGAAATATTTTATGCAGTAGAATCTATTCACAATTATTCAATTATTCAATATTTAATCATATAAAAATCATAATTTAAAACATAATCATGATTTTCGATTTAATCACGTAATCGGGCAAGTCCAACGCCTGCCCATTTTTACATAAGCACCGCCCACTTTTTTACGCCTGTTGGAATGGATTTGAAACTATGAATACTGATTTCCATGAAATACATGTATATTTTAAGGTATCACTAGAGCTTTACAGCTAAGCTGTTGAATATTATGAAACTAATTTGACTTGGGGCTATTGCTGTCTCATTTCAAAATGTTTCAACAGAATGTTTATTAAATTGTAAATTCATCAAAGACATATCCTTTGTATGCGTCATGATAGACTTTTCGTCGTTCATGACAGGCTCTACATCATTATGATAGTGATGTCAGCTAACTAGTGATGAAATTGATTATGACGTCAGATAATTGAGTGACAGGATGGATCCCTCAATTAGCAGATGGGTTTAGTATGTTTGCTATCATAATTTAATTATATTTCTTTAAAAAAAATTTGAATTGTTTAAAGTCTACATCTCCTCCTACAATTTTAATTCGTCACCTAATTTGGCGCAAATTTAGCAATAATTATTGAAAATGAATTGTAATCTTATATGCAATAGATCTATCATTTAATCTCAATGTGATATGATTATATGAGCATGAGCTACATGTATTATGATACATTGTGACATGATCTAGTTGTGGCATATGTGTTGTTAGGTATAAATGCTTTAACCCTTTAACATGAAAGCCGTACAAAAAGCGGTTTCTGCATTGGTCTCAAGAAATGACCATTTGCAGAGCAAGAGATTATTTTTGAAATTTTATCACTGGAATGAATGGCTCGATAACCGAGCCATTCATTCTATTGTTAAATTTTTTTAAATAATCCTTTGGTCTGCAAATGGACATTTTTATGACAGAAGTTAAAGTTGGGGGAATTCAACGAAATTTGGTATGTTTACCGGTAAGTTACCCAATGATTGTGGATTGCGAGGCAGTGTTTACATTAGACTCTGTCCCCGCATTGGGGCAGTTGTGGTGCAGGAAGCCAAACTTGGCGAAAGCATGGGGATTTGCAATGGTGTGCCATCTACTGCACATATTAGTCCCCTACTGTAATGGTCCTTTCCAGAGTACCCACCCATCATATGACGTCATAATGAACTGCATGATGTGTGCAATGACATCATAATGAATGACGTCATGAATGATGTCGATAAGTACGTCACGAACGCATATTTGAAGACGGTCTATGGGCTGTTGTACAAATTGTTTGCTTTTACTATTTAATAAATATTCTGTTGAATATTTTGAAACTAATTTGACTGGGCGCTGTTGCTGCCTATGGCAGCAACAGCACCCAGTCTAATTAGTTACAAAATATTCAACAGCTTCCCTGTATAGTTTTTAGAAAATTGATAGCTAGAGCATTCGGGGATCGATCAATCCAAACACGGCGAGGTGTGGGTGGAGCTTAGCTAGTGATGGGCGGGGCATAGCTAAAAATGGAAAGGTCCATTATGTGTACAGATGCAACTTTGATGAATTTTATAAATAAACAGATAATACTGACCTATGACTTGTATCTTAAAGATGTCCTTTTGTTCCACTGAAAATACATTATATACATGTAAATATCCACATGTATAATATTACAATGTATTACAATGTACTGTATTCAGTAATTCCTTATGAAAGCAAATGTTGAGGAGATAAACCTTTAACAAGCTTAATACATACAAGAAAGATAACAGCTAGAAGGTTGCTTTGGACAAATAACAGGCCCGTAAGGTAATTACCACAGAGTTAGAAATGGATCCTACAGTTGTAGAAACAGAAAAATTTCTGCATAGACGATAGCGCAAGCTTATACAATCTGATCACAACAAGAATTCCTATGAATTAAATTTGTCACTTATCATACTTATTTCTGATATACATAATACGGTATAAGCGGCCAAGCTTTGCTAAATGTACAAACTTGACATTGAACAAACAGTAGTCAGTCACATTGTCATTTCACCGTAATATCACTACACTGATTCCTAACAGCATCAGCAGCCAAGCATCCACCTCGACAGACAAAATATCACAAATCTATCGTGTTAGAAATATCTGGCTGTAAATGAGGCGTACATGCAAGTGTTTCTAACATATCACAATGTCCAAGATGTCTACTGACCAAAGCAACCGATCAGCTTCATTTGAACAACATGCCACAGGTTAAATCACTTTGATTCGAAAGTTTCCAATTTGTATTTAATACCCACCAGAACCAGTGTAAATGTATCAACATTTTTCATAATCCATCAACTACCAAAACCTCATTCTCATTGGTTAATGATGGAAATGTTTTTCCACCTCTCAACTCCCATTGAACAAGCTTGACTGGTACTTATTCCACAATAATATTTGCAATATTTCAGCCTGATCCTTCAGCTAGTGGCTCTGGCGTTAAAACTAGCTCATCCATTATGACCTCCAGATAAATCAACCAATCAGATAGTCTCGAACTAACTTGGTTCAGTTCTTGCCATACATGTAGATGAGGTTTCTTGAGGTTCAAATAAATTGGTCAAGCAGTTTCATAAATAATGTTCAAATTTGTTTATAATAAAAACCGCGCAACAAATCGAGCAATTAGCTTTATTTGAACAATCTTGGATCTCTATACTCGAAGGACGCTTTCTGACAAATTGGCCCAGTGGTTCTTGAGAAGACGTCGATTATAATTTAAATGAAACGTTGATGGATGAATGACTGACAGATGATGGATGATTGCCATGGCATACAATTGCAAGCTCACTTGGGCAGTCTGGCCGGGTTAATTAAATTAATTAAATTTTTGTCGAGCAATCAGAGATTGCACCCATTCACCTACAGCGTTCCCACTATTTTCATTCTGAGTATTCCGATTTCATTTCTGGATCAAGACCAACTTTCGGATCCACATCAAAACAACTTTTCTTCTGTTAAAATTTGAGCTAAACCGGATCAGTAGTTTCTGAGTTACTGCTCTAGACACGCACACACACTAAACGAAATCTAGGATTTCTTTTTTCACGAGAGAGTTGATACTTACCTCCCTAATACTTTTGATATTGCTAAATATTGGCTTTCACTCAATAAACACTCAGATTTAAAACAGTTAGGTGCCCCTACTGGGCAGGGAGTCAGAGCGTAGTCTGGCGGATGCCAGCCCCACCACCGCGCATGCGCAGACTAGCACTTCCTCTGACTAGATTATTGGCTGACACACATGCAACTATTAAGAGCCTGAAGACCGAGCCTCTGTGGGGTGGAGAGGCCGGGTCCGTATCTAGGGAGGTAAGTATCAACTCTCTCGTGAAAAAAGAAATCCTAGATTTCGTTTATTTCACTTCAAGAGTATACTTACCTCCCTAATACTTTTGATATTGCCAGAATTCGAAAGTGAATCTGGCGGGAGGGAGGCGAGGTCAAAAGACCAGCTCATCCCTATACGCTTTTCTGCGTTTAAGGCACTTAAACTTCTGAAACTGTAAGAAAAAACAGTCAGGATTTGACTAACCATCGGATAACACCACCGATGTATGAGAGATGACCGAATGTCATATGCGCTCCCCCCCCCCTCCTTCCTGGGAGGAAGAGTCGACTGACCTCAATGTCCTATACGCTCTCTACGTACAAGTGCCATGTACTACAGGACAGAGACGAAAAAGCTCCATTTTCGTAACTCTCAACAATGAACCACACAAATACACAAACCATCACCATATTAATAACGGGTAATCGTGACAATACAATCAACAACGGACAACACATGAACAAGACTGACCTTGTTGAAATGGCTGCTGACATCATCTTCCCATTGGTAAAGACTGATGCAGGCCCAAAAAAGTGGGTGTTTCCATAAATTAATTGTGAAATATATAAGTAATGAGGAAAAAACCTCCTCAAAAAATATAAACCGAGTTATTTTTTCAAAATCGACAAGGCGAGAGGATTAGAGGTGTCACGGAGATAATGGTCTGTAAAACTTGACTCACAGTGCCACTGAGCCACCGACATAATATCATCCACAGGGACCCCATTAAATAGGGCCGTGGATGTCACTACGCCGCGGACACTGTGAGCCTTGGCCACGTCAACCTGCTTCCCGGTGGCGGATTTATGGCAAAACTGAATGCATTCTACAATCCACCTGGAAATGGTGTCCTTAGAAGCCCTGCCATGGGGTTCAATATATGACAACCATAACGCTGACTGGTCGGTGCGCCACTCCGCCGTACGTTGTTTGTACCGGCACAGCGCCCGGACGGGACACCATGCTTTAGAATTAGGATCATATCTAGTTAAAGCAGGCAAAATAATAGGTTGACCTGGATATTTCAACGACTGATTTTTAGCCAAGAAATTAATCCTAGGTAGCAGCTTAAGGCCTTCCCCTGAAACCACAAAACGGTCATCCTCGGCTGATAAGGCATGAATTTCACTCCTACGCCTAGCCGAGGCCGCAGCAATTAAAAACACAGTCTTCAGTGTTAATAGTTTCATAGAAATGGAACTAAGTGGTTCAAAAGGCTTATCACCTAGTACTTGAAGCACTAGCGATAAACTCCAAGACGGAATCACAGGTGGATTCCTTGGTCTTAGATTGCCCATGCCTTTAATTAATACATTTAATGTATTTACTTCATCACTTCCCCTCTTAGCCAAGCAAGGAATAACAGACATTAATGCTGACTTATAACCAGCAATAGAGTTAGGCTTGAGGCTATAGGCATCATAGAGGTGACAGAGGAAATCAGCTACTACTTGAATAGATGAATCCATTGGATCAATACATCTTTTTGAGCACCATTCTGCAAATCTGTTGATTTTATAATTATATGCTCTGGAGGTTGACCCCCTCCTGGCTTTGGCCATAAACATGGCTGCTTGCTCAGAAAAGCCCTCCTTAATTCTAGATTCCTTGACAACATCCACGCAGTCAATCTGAACATTGACGGATTGTTGTGAAGGGCCTTGCCCTGGAAGATAATATCGTCCATCAGAGGCAGAGGAACCGGATTGCAGACCAGAAGGTCCAGCAGATCCGTATACCATGATCGGCTTGGCCAATCCGGGGCGATCAGAAGCACTTGGCATTCCTCTTGTCTGATTTTCTGAAGAATTTTTGGAATCAGGATTGCTGGAGGGAATGCGTATGCATACATTCTCCCCCAGCTGATAGCTAACGCATCTGTTGCGAAAGCGCTTGGATCCGGAATCGGAGAGACGTACGTCGTCATCTTCGCATTCTTCTTCGTTGCGAACAAATCGATGTTGGGTTTCCCCCAATGGTCGAACAGACGATCCGCCACACATTGATTTAGTTGCCATTCCGTGGGTAAAACACTCATCCTTCGGCTCAATGAGTCTGCTAGCAGGTTTAACCTTCCCGGAATATGAACTGCTTTCAAGGTAATCTGGTGATCCAGACACCAACAAAGCAGTTTCCATGTCATCATACAGAGACTGGGCGACTTCGTTCCGCCCTGGCGGTTTATGTAAGTCACAACTGTTGAGTTGTCTGAACGAATAAGAACAATCTTGCCCTGAACTTTCTGTAAGAAATGTTCCAGGCCCAGGACTACTGCTTTTAGCTCCAGTAGATTTATATGTTCCTTTGACTGTTCCAGATTCCAAAGCCCTGATATCGTGGACGCTTCCAGGCAAGCTCCCCAGCCCTCCATCGATGCATCTGTATACACAGTCACCTGAGGGTGGGGAGGGGTTAGCAAAACCCCCGGCAAGAGATTCTCTGTATTCAACCACCATTGCAGGTGGTGAATCAGAGGCGCCAACACTGACACATTCGAGTCCAGCGAACCTGTACTCTGGGTCCATTGTGTCATGAGAAATAACTGGATCGGCCGCCTGCGTAAGGCGGCCTGAGGAATGACTGGTTCCAATGAAACCATCAACCCCAGCATTCTCAAGTAAACCCGTGCCAGGACATGACGACTGTCGCACACTGACTGAATTAATGAGATGAGTTTCTGAACTCTCTCCTGAGTAGGATAAACATATCCTGTCTCTAGATCGAAGAACATCCCCAGGTAAACAAACTTCTGGGATGGAGTCAGCTCTGATTTTGGGAAATTGATCATCCAGCCTAAGTCTGTGAGAGTTTTCAAAACAATCTCCAGATTGGCCGACAAACTTTCCCGGGAGTGCGCTTTCAACAGCCAGTCGTCTATGTACGTGTGGACTGCTATGCTTCTCCTGCGGAGGTATGCTGTGATCGCAAGAACCACACGGGTGAAAACCCGAGGAGCCGTGGAAATTCCGAAGGGCAACACCCTGAATTCCCACTGTCTGCCCTGGAATGCAAATCTCAGGAAGCGACAGAAACTCCCGTGGATGGGGATGTGGAAATAAGCGTCCTTCAAATCTATCGACGCCGTCCACATCCCCCTCTCCAACCCCGCCAACACCGAGCGCACCGTTTCCATCTTGAAACTGGGCGTCTCGATGAACTTGTTCAATGGCTTGAGGTTGAGAATCGGTCTCCACCCTCCGGTGCGTTTTGTTACTAAGAACAGGGTTGAATAGAAGCCCGGACACCTTTGTGCCGGCTGAATAGCTCCCTTTTGTACGAGGGAATTTATCTCCTCCTCGATACACAACCTTTGCTCTGGATCTCTCGGAATGGGAGTCCAGACTGGCACTAGAGACAGTCGCGACGGCGGGCCTGTCATCCACTCTGGATGATACCCGACGGAAAGCCATCGCAAGACTAAACAGTCCTGAGTTAACCGTTCCCACTCTTGCATGTGGTCGGCTAGCCGGCCTCCCACCGGTCCACCTAGGGACCGCGGTGGACACGAGGCATGCAAGAGCGGCACTGTCTCCGTCGCCATACACACCGGAGTGGTTCTTACCGCGGTAAGCGTCCCGTCAGGACCGATAACCATGCCCAGATCCTCGCGCGCCCCGCCCCGCCCCGCACGCACCTTGGTGCGCGGGCGGCTGCCTGGCTGACGGCGCCTGAGGAACCTGCGCCCCCCTCGCTGCTGGCCGAATCGCACGCGGCCGAGGCCGACGCTGCGACGGTGGCTGGCCTCTGACTTGGCCAGCACCACCTCGAGCCTGCAGGGGACGATACGCAGGGGCCGCGGCGCGAACGTTAGCACGACGCAGCACCTCAAACTGCTCGCGCAGCGCCCTCTGGTTATTCACCAGGGTGACCGTCTCCTGGAGGTGTCGACATCCCTCACCTCCAAAAAGACCAGGACCCGTCATAGGCGTACGCAGTAGCCTATTGTACAGGTCCTGAGACGGGCACAGATTGTCCAGGGCAAACGTGCGTCTTGCCCGGACACTCCTGGTCACCGCCCGAGTCATACAGTCCAGCGCCAGGTTAATACCATCCTGGATGGCTCGCTGGACCGTGACCGGACTTGGCTGGCGCGATGCGGATGCCGTTACTACCCCCTGTAACAGCTGGGAGACGTGGGACAGAGCGGCAATCGAAGCCCTCCCACTCTCCTCCGCATCACGCAACGCGGTATTCGCCGAACGCAACGCGTTCGAGCACAAGACCCCCGTGTCAGAACGGGAGCCTGGCCGCGCATCCTCACCCAAAGCCGCGCGGTCATCCACGCTGGGCTTGGGTACCACACCGTACCGCTGGTAATCCAGGGGCACGATGCGACAACGCCTGGCCACCTCGCGAGGGGCCTTCGCGAGACGTCCACTCGACTTAATGGACGACTCCGCCGCCTTGAACATGTCAACGACATGCTCCGCCAGCGGCAGAGAAGGCATAGCGTTAGCAGTCGGTTTCCCAGCTAACCACGGCCTGTGGTCACGCTGGCTAGCCGACTGCTCCACGGGCAGATGAGGCCTAACGCTCACCAACCACTGGCAAGCGTCAGACCAATCCTCCTCCGTGGCTAACTGCGAGCGCTCTACAAGACGGGGTCCTTCGTCTTCCTCCTGAGCGCAAGCAGCAGAGCTTGACGGCGGGTACGCTGATACACCTGGCAAGCCAGGGAAAACATGCGGGCCTGACAGCACCGGCATGACAATATCACTGGTTTGACCAGGAGCAGGCACCGTGGCAGAGCGCGGGGTATATACCGCCCCACCACGGGCCCGGCCAGCACCAGCAACACCCTCGGCAAGCCGAGGTATGCGGTACCGCTGGCCATCAGCAGCGCCCTGGGCCACCACCTGAGCCGCGGACTCTACTCCAGGGTGAGTAAAACCGTGGAAGAAGCCGCATGTATTCCCCGCGAGGGGTGCACAAACGTCTTCATCCATGTCCACGTCGTCAGACGGCGACTCTAGCAGGTAATCCTCATCACCCTGGTCAGAAAGATTAGACCCCGGGTCAGCAAAGAGAGCTAACCCGGGCTGACCAGGAACGGTGCCATAGGAGGTACTGGCCACCGCGGCATGCGGATACCCCTGGACTGATAAGCAGCCCGCGGGTTCCAGCGACAACCGTCCACGGTCCCCTCTCGGCGCGGCAATAAGCCTGCTGCCAGGGTCGTGGAACGCCCCCTCTAATGGGGCCACCTCTGAATCGTCGAACAACGGAAGCGGTCTAAGGAAAACCGATCCAGAGGCGGGGATTACCTGCTCCGAAGCCGATGATGAGGACAGTAAAGGATTTGGTCCAGGAAGCATGCCACGAAGCAACCCTGGAACCAAATCCTTTATTGTCCTCTTCATCTCTCCCAACATCTCGGTCCGGAAGGCCTCCATATCCACCGCGGACGAGACCTTCCCTTACCCTTCCTACTTACAACCTCTCGTTTCCGCTTCTTCTTCTTCTCCTCCTCTACCACCTTGTCCGTCGCCTGTAAGCACAAGAATTCGGACATTAACTCGCCCCCCCAGTGCTTACATATGTCACAATTAGCCAAGGGACCACAAGGGCTACATTGATAGCAAAGATGAGGCCAGAACTTATCATGTAGAAAACGTCCACAGGACGCGCAACCCGGTCCCTGAAACAGGGCAAAGGACGAGGAGTATGAGCAAACTAGTTAAGCTTAGACACTCAAACCAACTCAAAGAGAAGGAAAACGATCATAAAGATCAATATACATCAGAAACCAGCATAGCGACTTGAATTGCTGATAAATACATAGCCAGGCTGATTATGACGTCATTAATCCCGTGACAGGAAAAATTCGATCCCAACAAAACATCCAAGTGCAAGGACGAATTGTATGCTGAATGGATACGTCGACTACACAACCATCAGATACACATAGATAACTCTTTTCTGGCAAAAATGTTAATTATCTCCCTTTGCTTACTATAATTAACATCACCACATTATCAATAACTAGATACCTGACACCTGGTATAGACAAACCATCCAACGTGACGAACCGGAGTACTCCACCACCTGCATGCCTCTTAACTCTCTCCACCTCATGGGGAAGGAATTGGATCAAGAGGGCAAAGTGAGAAGACCTTTATACTAGGCCTCCAACTCACTGGACATAATTTTTCATTTGGTTAGATAACCTAACAGTGTTAGTAGGAAATGGAACCATGGTGGAGAGAAAACTAACTCTCTGCTGCTGTGATGCCACCACCTAGCGTCATACAGACCTGTGGACATAAACAGAAAGAGAAATTAGCCTTAGGTAGCACCGAGTTGACATAAACCAACTAACCAAGGCGCTTATCACGGTAAACGCGAGTCCCGGAAACACAATACACCGGGAAGAAAAACTCGCTAATTTTACTAGAAGTCACCTGATCTAAAGGTCCTAAGTCCCCCTTTGGCGAAGTGATCCTTCCTGCCATCCAAATCAGTGACTATCACTCCAAAATAACACCACTTAAACAGTTTAAGAGTAAGAAAAAGCTTTTGCACAAAAAGACATGTGTGATCTCTCTGCCAATAATCTAGCAAAGAGGTAGTGCTAGTCTGCGCATGCGCGGTGGTGGGGCTGGCATCCGCCAGACTACGCTCTGACTCCCTGCCCAGTAGGGGCACCTAACTGTTTTAAATCTGAGTGTTTATTGAGTGAAAGCCAATATTTAGCAATATCAAAAGTATTAGGGAGGTAAGTATACTCTTGAAGTGAAAACACCAGAATGCAATGCCATCTTTTTCTAGAACAAGATCAATAATATACAATCATACAATCTAGTAATTCAACAGCATATCTTACTCATTTCCTTTTGGATGATGTCAATAATCTTAAGATGACTGATCTTCCTAGCCAGGTTCACCGCTGTTAAACCTTCCCCGTCAACCGCATCCAGATCCGCGCCATGATTGAGAAGTAACTGTACAGCTTGTTCCTTCTCATCAACTACTGCCTGGTGCAAGGCTGTCTAGAAAACACACAGTCAAGATAAGGGTACAGCACACATAAGAAATAAGTTAACATATTTCCAAAACAAAAACAGAAATACGTTATCATGTAGTATGAAATGTTCTGTTGAATAATTTGAACATAATTGCATTGGAAGAAATTGCTGTCGTAGGCAGAAATGTCTTCCAATACAATTGTGTTCAAAATATTCAACAATACAAGTACATTTTATTTTGTTTGGGAAACGTGTTAAGATATTTATCTGAGCTAGCCTGTAGAATTGATATTACATTTTAATTCTGTCTATAATCACAATAGGCCATCAAAACCTGACTTAAAGACCAATGACTGCTTTTACAACACTTTACATGAAATTGTTAACATTGATCAAGAAAATTGAGATTTTTACTTAGTGAATGACCATTTACATGACAAGTCTATTTTTGAAAATTTACCACTGGAACGACTGATTCAGTCATTCTCGCGGTAAATTGTCAAAAATAGGCTTCTCTTAGTCTGTAAACATAGATTCCTCAAGAAAAGTATTTTTTGCTGCCTTGACTATTAAAGTGTTAATACAACTCATTTGTTATGTTAATTAGCTTTTGGGGCCAACTGATGGTGGCTCATTAAGACAGGCGATCATAAATAAGACCACCTGTCCTAATGAACCGCCTGTCTTAATGAACCATCAGTCTTAATGAACCACCTGTCTTAATGAACCACCTCTCTTAATAAACAACCATTATTTGGGCCCTAAAAGTCGGTTCTGTTATAGACAGATTTGACATAGAAATTGTCATTAATCTTACACTCATAAATTCCAGGTGAGAAGTGCAAGATAAAGGAAAATAGACGAGCTGAGACAGATAACACCAGCAGTTTATAAATACACTGCTTTTAAACCTTTAACACTCATGCTGCACAAAAATGCCTTTTGCTGTGGTCCTGACAAATGTACATTTGTAGATTAAACATGCCAAGAGCTGGGAATCTCATAATGGTCCTTTTTGAGGGTACAATGTATATGCCCCAAAAATCCAGCTTGGGACTCCAAAAGTAGTGGCAGAGGGTTCCCTGGGACACCTGAAAATCTTGTATGATTGTGTTATACTAAGTAATTTTTTTAGCTTTTTTTCACATAATGAGGTCACCATAATTCATAGTTGTGAGTCCATGGTATCGTCTGATTTTAGTATCGATGAGAAATGCTGTTTGAGAACAGTTTGGTACTTTCAGCTGGAGACTCAGATTTTAGCTGGCGACCCCCAGATTTCAGGGTGTGGGGTTCCTGGGACTTCTAAAATTTAGATGCCATGAGAAACACTTGCCAATAGGATATTATTTGTGAAGATTTGCCACTGGAATGACTAGCTTGATAACCGAGCCAGTCATTGCAGCACTTGGTAACTTCTAAACTTTTTAAAATGGTATTCTTTTGATCTGTAAATGGACCCTTTCTATGAGAAAATTGAGATTTTCTTGAACAGAACAAATTTGAGGGTTAATTTAAAGAGCTAATGAAATGCTTTCAGAAATATATTCTTTGAGTACTTGTACATGTACATTGTATATTGTGGATGGTTATTTTCTATGATCAGGAGTTATCCTCCCCAGATGAATGAGACCAGCAAATGGTTATACATCAGCAGAGAGATTACTAGAGGTGGCTGTTCAATCACCGCTTTCAAATCCATAGATAAAATATAACACATTTATGGTGCGAGAAATATTTGGCTGTAAATGAGGCCTGGATGTACGAACTGTATGGTAAATGACCGAATACTATATTTGTTGACCAGAAGATACGTAATTGCGTGATGAGGAGTGCTGAAAATAAGCATTTCCTCACTGCCATAGATAATTTGCATGTAATGTACATGTAAGATGTTGACTATTTTCAAATTCCAGCCAAATCAATTACAAAATATCCAGCATCTTACATGTACATACAATCAAATTATATTAAAAAATACCTCAAAACTGTGATTTATTTTGCTTTGGAAATACATTAACCCTTTAATGGTCTAATTTAGTCATGAAAATTTAAATATTTGCCTATTGAATATCCATTTATAGGCCAAGAGAATACAATTTTTGAAAATTTACCACTGGAATGGCTGGCTCGGTTATCGAGCCAGCCATTCCAGTGGTAAATTTTCAAAAATTGTATTCTCTTTGCCTGTAAATGGACATTCCACAACACCATTAAACAGAGGCTGGTTTGGCCAGTATGGCCGTTAAAGGGTAACATTATTTTTAGCTGTACTGTACAAATAGGTAATTTTTGTAAAACCTCGTTCTCACCATGAAGCCAGTTCTTTTACCACCAGCTATGTTTGGATTTGCTGAAAAACAAAAAACAGGGAATTATTATTAATACTATAGGCATAGCAATTTGAAATCATTAGCCAATGAATTAGCCTATTTAGGCATTTTATTAGCCATCTGCCAACCATGAGAATTATTCTCAAAAACTAATTGGTGAATGGGTATTTTTTGTGCCTGATTGTGTATTGAATTGCATAATATAACATGTAACTCAAGATTGTATCGTGTACAGTCGAGGATTCCAGTTTATCCATCAATCATATGATGTCATAATACTATGTGATGTGTAGGATGACATCGTAATCAATTATGTCATGAATGGTGTAGCCAAGTTCGTTACGAACGCTTAATTGATGATGAGCTAAGCATTGTTGTACGAATTGTATATCTTTACTATTTAATAAACTGGTTGTTGAATACTGTACTTTGAAACTAATCTTACTGGGCGCTTTTGCTGCCATAGTTAATTTAGTTTCAAAATATTCAACAGCTTACATGTATAGTTTTCTTGAAATTGATAGTTAGGGAGTTCAGGGATCGAGCGATCTCAACACACGCGAAGTGTGGGTGGAGCTTAGCTAAAGATTGGCGGAGTATACTGTAACTAAAACTGGATTCCTCCTTTGACTATTCATATACCAGTAAATACATGAACATGCATCATTATTCGATTCACATTAACCATTTGATGCCTACGGACCAGATAAAACAACAAAGGGCTAAAGGCTATGATTAGCCTTTTCAACACACTTTTACACATACAGTACAGCTCATAAGTAAGTTACCATGGTTGCGAAACAAAAAACTAAACATGTAGTTAGTACAATTTCGAACATGATGTAAGAAATCTTCTGTTGAAATTTTAAACATAATTGGATTGGAAGACATTGCTGCCTTAATTATGTAAGTGATTTCTGAGCTATTTTTTCTTTAGTGGTTCTTGTTGTCTTCTATTTTATTTACATCTAAATATTTCTTAGCGAAGCTCAGCAAGATCGGGGCTACTATACATGTACAATTTATGTGTCTCAGGATTCATACCCAGTTTGTGGAATGGACCTGTACTTTTACCATGTATACAATGTACATGTTCATTTTACACATCTACATTATCAATTTCCACACTCATTTTCTGTATACATGGCATATTATAGACTACATACATGTAAGTTGCAACTAATACAGCATATGCGTTTTAAAAGAAACTAAAAGTTAGTAATTCTGACATGATCTGCCCATACTGTGATCCTCGCATGCCTGGACCAGAAGACGCTGACTATATCCTGTAGTCCTGCCATGCCTGACCACTATATGAGGCAGTTCATAGCCCACCATGGCTTTCATATACGCCACTTCAAATAACACTCCATCTGTCATTAATAGATGACATAAAATGAATCACACGTTTCATCCAATTACCAGTAACCAGAATTTTGAATTAATGTATATGTACATGTAACTGGCAGGAAGAACACTCAGATTTAGCTTTTATGCAACAATGAGACTCACACCTGGCAAAATTGTCCAAAAGTACATGTACCAGGGAACAAAATGTGGAATTCTCAATACAGACATGATGGGTACTGTAGTTTTCATGTATTTGCTAGACTGCCAGACATGTGTAGAAACCCTGTAGGGTAGGGCTGTAATGATACGGTTTGCCATGATACGATATGTATCATGATACGTGGGTCTCGATATGATACACTACTTTTTCACTAAGAAAATTAGTTTCATCTGAACCTGTCCATTTTATGCCACTCGCCATCTTTCAGTGCAGATAAACAAATAATTAACATATTCAGATGAAATTTAGTGAAAATGGTGCACTTGTGCATAACTTTAGCTATAGCTTACCGGACAATTTTAACGCATGAATGACGGCATGGGCATATTTTCTTGTATTGCGTGTGTATCGATGACAGGTCACGATACGATATGCGTATCGCGATTCACCGATATATTGGTGAATTGTTAAAGCCCTACTGTAGGGTACACAGTTAAACGTGCTCGAGAAAGACCATATTCCTCGGATGAAAATTGTGTAACCTATAGCTGGTCACATGTACATGTACAGTTACGACCTTCAGCAATAACTTAAAATGTTTCCAAAACAAAATAAGACATACGCGTACTGTTGAATATTTTGGACTTAATTTGCTTGGTACATGTATTAAGTCCAAATATTCAACAGAACATTTCTTACATGTTACCATGGCTTCAAAATTGTACTAACTGAATACGTTTTGAAGACATGTTAATTTATTTATGAGCTGTACATACTGTACATGGACTGTATAGAGACCACAAGTCTGTACATGTATGTAGCACTGTCTACTTGTTTCTGCTCCAGGTGGTAGTCAGGTAAGACAGGTTTTACAATAACATTTAACCCATAAACACTCACACCAGCCAAAAAGCAGCTACTGCTAATCTTCTCGAGCATGCAAATAAAGTTGCCCAAGTACTGATTTCCTAAAGACCATTTCCGCACATATGTACACTGTACACAGATCTGTACACTTTGTCTGAATGAATGCACGTCTGCATAAATGTACAGGCGTGTGAGCATATTTCCAGTGATAACCTGTTACAGGTTGCGTTATACATGTAGCTCTTTAAGGACACCTACTTATACGGTTACATAACAATTCACCTTGCCAGAGTATCCATCGATGATTTGACATGATATATAATGTCATACTCAGCTAAGCGGCATGTACATGTAGGATGATGTCAGAATCATTACATCATAAATGATTCTATTAGGCCCGTCTTTAACTTTTAATAGTCTGACACATTGTAAGAATTGTACACGTCTCTACTATTTAATAAACATGCTGTTGAATATTTTGAAACTAATTTGACTGGGCGCTGCTGCTGCCATAATGCTTTATACATGTACATGTAGCTCTGTAAGGAAACCTACAGTTACTTAACAATTCACCTTTTCAGAGCATATCATCAATGATTTGACGTCATATATGATGTCATACTCAGCTACGTGGCATGTAGGATGATGTCAGTTCTAATCATTACATGATACATGATTCTATTAAGCCCGTCTTTAACTCTTAATAGTCTGACACATTGTAAGAATTGTATGTCTCTACTACATGTATATAATAACCATGCTGTTGACTATTTTGAAACCAATTTGACTGGACGCTGTTGTTGCCATACGCAGCAACATATGGCAGCAACAGCACCCAGTCAAATTAGTTTCAAAATATTCAACAGCTTACCTGTATAGTTTTCTGAAGTGACAGTCAGGGAGTTCAGAGATCGATCGATCCCAACATGGATGGTGTGGGTGGAGCTTAGCTAGAGATGGGCGGGGCATAGCTAAAACTGGAAAGGTCCATTACATACATATGTACCCTCATCAACAGGTAAGGTAACACATCATAGGTTCCATAAAACTGAATTAAGGCAACCTCATGGAGACCCGTTTCAAATTCAGGTCTCCATAACTGCACAGGCATGCAAGTAATATGTGTTATGTACACCTTTGTACTGTACCTCCAGCTTTAAGCAGATATTTTAGAGTTTGATAACTGCCCACAGTTACAGCCTTATAAACTGCGGTCCTGCCTAAGATATCAATACAGTCAATGCTTTGTCTCTCAGGCCCTTCCAGCAGACATTGAAGAAATTCTATGTTATCAAAATCAGCAGCTTTGTGAATGAGCTGTCCTGACCATCCATCAGGTTGTTGTGGGGATGAATACGATGCTTTGTCATTATCACCCATGGTAATCAGATTGAGCACTGTCTACCCTGAAATATAAACGCGGAGTTAGAATGTACACATGTCTACAGAATTTATTGCTGTCATCCATGTACAAACAAGGGCCATGCTGTAGACTTGTAACTTCATATAACAATAAAAATACCACCGTAAAAAAATAGAAATGAATCAGAATAATGTGAAAAATAACACTTATTGACTCTATTAGTGGTAGGCTTTTTGCTTAACCTGGGACTAGTTAGTAATCCTGCTGGGCCGTCAGGCCTGGGGTCAGTTACATTTAAATGTAACTAGTTACAGAACTTTACAGTTACATTGGACTATGTCAGTTACAGTTACATTTGTTGAACATGTAACTAATTACATTTCAGTTACTTTGTCTAATGTAATTAAAGTTACATTTCAGTTACAAGAGTTACTTTGACTGATAATTATTATGAAGGACTATACGAACATCAATGTCATCAAAAAACTGTAATGTAGTAAAACCAAATTGAGATATATAAAACAAACAAAATACCACTATAACCACTGATATAATATACTGACACAACTGAATCCATTTCAACAGATTTCCTTAGAATATTGACTTTCTATGATAAGATAATCCGCCATCAGCCATGGGGAAATAAAAATAGTTTCCAGTGAAATTACATGTAGCTTCCAAATGTCCATCAGCTTTGATGTTTGCTTAATTTCAAATAGGAATTTAAATATTTTGAAAATAATGTATCATTGTCATTAGTTGCAATGACAAATTCATCCAATCAGATAATCTACTGAGTAGATGTAGATTAAAGGAAATTTAAATTTCCCTTTCTCCGAGATCTAACAATACTCACCACTCTGTTACTTCTGATATACAGCTGACCCTGACAGCTGGCTCTAGGACTATAGACTTAGAAAGCTTTACCGACTCCTTGGAACCGGGTACTCGGCTCCCAACTGCCGAGTACCCGTCTACCATAGAGCTCATATTGTTTGCATAGCCACCAAACAAGAGAAATCCATGGCTTGCCTCCGTGGGGCTGGGAGGCTGGGTCCGTAACAGAATGTTGAGTATTGTTAGATCTCGGAGAAAGGGAAATTTAAATTTCCTTCAATCAATACTCACCATTCTGTTACTTCTGATATACACCAGGAACTCACAGATGCATTTATCCACCGGGGATACAAAGAGACAGAAATTAAAGCCATCATAGAAAAAACCGAGAACACACAGAGAGAAGACATTCTTTACAAACAACCCACACAAAAACAGCCTAGGCCAGCTTGCATACTACAATACCACCCATCATTAGAACACATAGGCAAATCCATTCGGACCTACTGGGAAAAGTACATCTTGTCTTCACCAATCTTAGCACCAATTTTTCCCAACTACCCAGTAGTAGCATTCAAGAAAAATAAAAGCATTAGGGACCACCTAGTCCACTCTAGCCTAATTAAAATAAAAAATCCAGATGCTAACAATAAGATCGTACCGACACCAGATGACACTCACGACATAGTAGGGACACTCCAACAATGCAACAACAGCAATTGCATCACATGCAAACACTACATGAACACTGCTGACAAATTCACCAGTTTCATCACTGGTAAAGACTACAAAATCAACACACAAATGAGCTGCAATACCACCAACATTATTTACCTCATAGAATGCAAACAATGCAGCTCTCAATACATAGGAGAAACAAGTCAAACACTCAGCAAACGACTCACACAACATATCCATGCAATCCGACACCAAACAGACACGAGAATCTCATGGCATTTCAACCATCCAAGACATTCTATGAAAGACATCACGATAAGACCAATTGAAAGAATTTTTACAGATAACAAAAAACTAAGATTAAACAGAGAACACTACTGGATCAAAGAACTCAAAACGATTCACCCGTTCGGAATAAACAAAAAAGCATAACACACTCACTCACTCACACACCCGCCCGCCCGCCCACCCACCCACCCACTCACTCACACACTCACTCACTCACACATAGGAGGTTTGACGGAAGTTTGCAGACTGGCAGGTATGCATAGGTAACTATGTAAATACCTGGGTTGGCGTTTTAAATATTCTGGCAAGGAACTTAAGCATCATATCGACCGACCACACAGCGCAAACGTTACACCTACTGTCAAGACTACACTTAGTACAGTGGAAACAGACATGGTCCTTGCATAGAACCCGTACGATATGTGGCACTCGACACATGATGGCGGGGCTGGCCTAGCCTATAAAAAACCAAACCTACAATAAGCCAGCGGAACAAAACAAAAATGGAAGGCAGACAATTAATTTTCAAATATATTGACCATAAATTAACTGTCACCCTCCCGCACCCCACCCCGCAACGTTACAGCAAAGATCGCATTGATTATGACGACAAGAACGAAGCGGGCAATAATACACCCATACACTGATCCTCAAGGATGTATAACGGAACCAGGAATCATATCGCATAGCATTCGGGGTATATTTACTAATAAATATAAATTATACTCCTAACGAAGGCCAAAATGATATGTGAAGAAACAACAAAATGTAAACAAACTGCTGTAGCACACGGTAAAACCGCAGACCACACATCTAAATCAAGAATTTTGAAACCACTGATCATTGCAAACAGATCGTGATAACACGCAAAACTTGAAAATTCCAAAGTTTTTCTGGTACCAATTAAAGTACGCAGCAACCAGAATCAGATGCGCGAATTAATGAAACATTTTCTTCACATAAACATCCGAGAAACACGGGTGTGACGACACCCGCTCGGATCTTACGGAGAACGACGTCAGCCGATAATCGTGTTAAAACACCGATACGCCAACACCTAATTTCATATCTGCCGATCGCCTGTTGGGGATTTAAAGGAAGGCGATCATCTGGCATATTTCGTTGTTAACACACGTCCCAGATTCTTTGGGGTTAGAAATTGGAACATGCGAAACAGACACAATTTTAGAGACCTAAGTCTTTTAACTATGGAATAACATGGAAATATACGACCTGGTTATCATCAGAAGCGTCCATATTAATCCAAAATATCCTTTTGAGAACGCACAAGCTATCACAATTAATCACAGTAAAAAGACTTAGGCTTAAACAATCTTAAGACTTTCCAACTGCAAAAAGCATGTATTCTCTTGTCGCTATGCAAACAAGAATGAGCTTCATGGTAGACGGGTTCTCGGCAGTTGGGAGCCGCGTACCCGGTTCCAAGGAGTCGGTAAAGCTTTCTAAGTCTATAGTCCTAGAGCCAGCTGTATATCAGAAGTAATAGAATGGTGAGTATTGATCGAAGGAGAAATGTCTATTTTCAGACAAATATAAGGTATTTTTGAAACTTTACCACTGAAATGACTGGCTCAATAAACAAGCCAGTCATTTCAGTGGCAAATTTTCAAAAATAATCTCATGGTCTGCAAATGGACAATTTCTATGAGGAAACTATTTTTCTTCAACAAATTTAATCTTTAAAAGGTAATGATTTAGTAAACAACCTGTTTCTAAGCCACATTGTAGATTAATGTAAAAGTTGTATAAGATTTTGATTAAAGGTTGTTGTTGTTGTCTGATGTAGCAATAACATTCAGGTTATCACTGCTATCACATATACAGATATAGAGTGGATTAACCCTTTAATGGTCAAGACTGGCCAAGAAAAGCCGATTTTGTAGGCTACAAGATTCATATTTGAAAATTTACCACTAGAATGACTGTCCCAATAATCAAGCCAGTCATTCCAATGGGAAATTTCTAAAAGAAATATCACCGACGCTTGGAAATAAAGTTTTTGCCCATGGCATTAACAGCTTCCAGTAAAATTATCTTCAGTATATTCAACAGCTTACCTGAACGATTACATTGAAATTGGGATATTGGAGTGTCACATGTATAGGGGTAAACTATGCCGCAAATTAGGAACTTTGTAATAAATTTGGTAAGAAAGTTTGAATCAGTTACATGAAAAGTGTAACTAAGTTACAGTCAGTTACAGTTACAAGTTACAGTTACCCCAGCCCTGTGGGCCGTGTTACGTGTGTGTCTGAAACTGCGTGAGCAGTCACCGCAGACTTGGATATAGTTTGAGAGGTACAAATAATATTTTATATAGGCATTGATATAGAGCGATTACATACACACGCTTACATAGTGATTTACTATTAAATCATTTCTGATCATTTTGAAATCATTATAATAGAAATACACTGTTTCTGCCAGAAGCACCAAGTTTCTATTTAAATGCTTTCAAAATATATTCCTAATTTCCAGGGATGGCGGTGGTAACATGCTACCGTAACTGCTGAATATTTTCAAATCAGTGTAATAACTGGAAGCAATTTATGTCGCTTGAAACAATGGCTTTCTGACAAATTGTTTTAAAATTAAACAGTACACACCTTTCTTCCACCACCATCACTGGGAAGGGGGTGGTGGTTGGGGGTGGGGTGGGGTTTGGGTGTGTGTGGGGGGGGGGGGGAGAACAAATGCAAATGGTAAATGGCCTGTTGCAATCCCCAATCATATGATAGAATCAGAATATTTTATTGGCACAAAATCATGAACATGTTGATATATAGCCAAACACAGAATGTGATACAAAACATAAGACGTACAGACTATGGACAACCAAACAATAAAAATATTATTATATATTATAATACGTTATATATATATATACTATGTGTAGTAACAATACTATGAATTAATATATACAATAGTGGGTAACTCGATACTGCATAATGGGATGTACGCAGCAATGAGGTACATTCTGAAAACGTGCAACTGCAAAATGTACTTACAGTGACACATTTCCAGAATGCACCCCATTCACTATGAACAACAATTCAATTACTTTTGGGGTTGAGGAGATTATGCCTCTTTTGGAAGGATTCGTATACAAAATTAAGTACTGGATTGCATATTTCGCTGCCTCCATTATTGCAGCTCATTATGAAGACAAATTTGTCATCTTCTGAGAGAGAAGAGAAATCTGTAAAGTCAATAAACGTATTATGTAATGTTGATCTCATTTCTTGATAAACAGGACAAGCCATTACAAAATGCTTTTCGTCCTCAACCTCTTGCAAGTCACAGAGTTTGCAGAGTCTGTTTGTGACAGGAGTTATGGGAGAAGTGTGTCTGCCCAATTCTATTTGAAGATTGTGTGCGCTTACTCTTAGCTTGGCAAATTGCCTTCTTCTGTTAACGTTTCTATCTATAATCAAAAAATTTTCAATGCAGAATTTGCTTTTGAATGTTCGGTAACATCTTAATTTAGATCCATGTTGTAATGTAGGCCTATCCCGAGTAGATTGGTTGATAAAGTCCCTGTTTACATGGGACGACCAATTAGACTGGAACTGAGTTTCCATTGCATCTTTTAGTAATTTAATCGACCTGGTCTTATTAAGATCCTGACAATGATTGCTCCATATTGAGGATTTTGAATCTCCGGGTATGACTTGGTGAATTGTTTACGTGACGATTCCGCTCCACCACCGGTAAGATTTATGATGTTAGCGGTTGCTGCGACAACCTCTTACTGATGATGAAGAAGGATACTGACAGTCGGCTCGCCTCGTCGTGAAGATGATTATGGCGATATTTATTTGAGACTGTCGGGCCTATCTGACGATGAAGATCTACTGGTTCGGATTGGATGTTTCTTCCAACTCTGGAGTCCTAAGCTAACGATGATTTCGCCTTTGAATATACTGCCCAAACTGGTGTCTTACTTTTGTAAGAGGATAAATTTATTGAAGCTAAAATTAACTATACAAAACTGATAAAAGATATTAGTAGTTTGGAGCATAAATCACTCAAAGACAATAGGTACCTTGCTGGTACAAATCAAGTAATGGCTAATCTATTCTACTTCTAACGAACCACGAATGTAACACAAGTGGTGTGTTACGTGAACCACGATGTTGGATTGATTAATTTCTCTAACTGAAATTGCATCTTATATACTATTTAGAATCTCCAAATCTGAAGTTCTATGCATATCTAAATATTTAGATTCTTACTGAATCTGTTCTGATGATTCTTCTAGGTATGTTATAAGCACAGCTTGATTGGCCCGGACAATCGGTCCACCAATCAACTTCTGCTTATTCCTTTCTAGAAGTTCCTACCTAATAAATGTTGGTCGTTCTGACCAATCAACGATCCCTATATTTCGATTCCAACTCCAAAACCTATTCTGTTTAATTCTTTGCTACAGAGTTTGATCGACGCTCATTGATCGTGACAACATTCTGACCAATCAAACTCCGTGCTATTCTTCTATGGAGATGATGCCTCACATAGATGAAGTGGTGGTAGCTGGTTCTGATTTGATGCGATCTGTCAGCTAACTAACAACATTACGGAATGTGTTGTTGTTGCATGCCATTGTATGATTGACATATAGTTGATATACAAATTTCGATTATGTTATTCATTCCTACAGGACGCTACAATGGCCATGTCCTGTCCCTTGCCTATCGTGAATAAGCCTGTAGGATGCTAGAGTTAATAGGCACATGAGCTGTATGATCTCATTGCCAGCTGGTGTTGTTCTATTCTCGTGTGAGAATCAGAATGCCTATCGTCATCAACTAAGTCCGTTTGTCACGTACGATTCCAGCGATTCTTATACATTGATTATTTTCTAAACTATTACTCTAAACAACTGCTGAATATTATAAAAGTGTGTGCCGACTGAACAGCAACAACTTTCATCTAAACTATTTCCAGATACACATCAACTCAGAACCGTGGGACTTATTTCAATCAATTCAACTATTTCTATTTTGATGATAAAACTTTATCCAACAATCCTGATCGTGCTATATTCACACACCATCCATTTCGCAGAAACTGTATATCATCAGCACTGCTGGTGTAAATAATAATAAGTTAAATATTAAGTATAACGTCAACCGGTCCATTAGCTCACCTGGTATTTTCAAATCATAAATTTCACTTAGGACTTACTCGCAAATATAAAACATACAGCGGGGTCATGACTCCCACAAGACAATCTCATATCTACAATATGTCTGCAAGACCAAATTCGGCCCACAAAGTGTTCATGTGTGTGGACCAATTAGCAGTTCCTGAGCCATAGATGTTTCAACATAGGCTTGATAAACTACAGTTTCGGAGGCTAGCACACACAATCTGATATCATAAGGGTAGTACACAATAACAAATTTGGTTGAATTACATCCATCTGTTGGGGAGGAATTGCGTTTCAATCGATTACCATGCGCTTACACAGACGGAACGATACAATTTCGACTTTTTAAAATAAAAACATGTGGATAAAAATAGATAAAATGGAATTATCGGTAGGCCGTTACGTTAGTTTTTTTTAATCAAGACGAACCTATTGGTTGAAGCATGCAATGTTTAGTTATGTTACCTTGAAAATACGAATGTGTCCATGTCTACTGGAAAAGAGCCTCAGCCTGTAACTTTCGTGAATTTACAATCACTGCGAGTTTGATTCTAAATTTTGTCTTAGTATTCTTAGTGAAGTTAGTCCGTACCACGAAATTATATTATTACCACATATATCATTCTGTTATTCAATTTAGTACAAATCGCACTGGGTATGGTATGTGACAGTCTGAATCTGGTGCCTAAATTATATCTTAAAATAAATTTGTGTAATGTGCACGTGATGTAATCCATATAGCTGTCAGTGTCAGTCATAAAATACACGAAAATGAAATCTCAAAACAAATCCACGTGACCTGCGACCTCAAATTATATTACGTGTTACGCAAATTTGCTATGTTATATGTACATGTGCACTAACTCTTGCAGGGGATTTTCCAAAATGGGTTCAAATATTTTGAATTTAACCATTAAAGAGGTGAGTATATCGTTATCATGTTTTAGTCGTGAAACAGGGATCTAATATGCAGGCCTATGCAGACTACAAACCTTAACTATGGTAATAATATAACTTCTAAACCATTTCGGCTTCTGTTTCCGTGACACATTAGCAAAACGGTTTAAACCGATGTGCCGTGCATACGTGAAATTCCAAAGAACAAGGTAAATCCAGATTCAAGATTCAGATCAAACTATAATATAATGTAAATATTATATTATCTTCACCCATGATCCAACTATAACTGAATTAAATGTTTATTATATGTTAAATGTAAGGGGTCCATCGCTGTATAGGCTCAGCCTTTGGTGGACTGCCTGTTGTGTAAATGTAAAATCTATGTGTTATATGAAAATAAATAATTTTGAATCTTGGATAGTTAACTAAATTGCTATTGTTCTTTGATACCCAATTCCTTATTGAATTACTATTGCAAAAAGTTTGGAGTGGGTAGCAGTCTCCATTAACCCTTTCTGTTTCCATGACCTATGAAAATGGGTTATTTTTGTCCGGTAAGAAGTCAAAAAGTGAGCATAAGAAGGAAAGTAGGAAGAAATAGTGGCTTGGGAAGATTGACATACAATGAGAAAGTATAATTTTATCAAATCTGCTTTATGTAATGAAATATTTACACTTTTTTATGCACTTATTCGTGGCAAAAAAGATGGGTGACTGTGTCCGCCATCTTGTTTATACAGCAATTTCATACTAACCACTTGCTACAGATCTCGGTTGACTATCGTTTACTAGCTAGTTAACTATTTCAAGTTTGACTGTGATCCAGTTAGCTATAGTTAACTATGGTTAGCCAGTCAAACATGACCTTGCATGTCAATATTACATTTCCTGAAATGGTTTCAAATATTTTGAATTTAACTATTAAAGAGGTGATTATACCATTTTCATTTTATATAGTCATAAAATAGCTAATGCAGATTACAAGTCCTCTGTTTCTGTGACTAGCATAATGATTAGCAAAGTGGTTTAAACCACTGTCATGCTTGGACTCCCCAATCCAAAGAACCATGTTCATTCCTGCATTCATATTAAATCACTGGGCATTATTGTCATTCTTTTCCATCAAGCAGATATACTGGGGAAAATAACGATATTTAGCGTATTGTATATATGACGATGCAGTCATTAAACTGTATGAAACGTAAGATCTATATTATTAAATGATTATAACAATTGTTTATTGGGTTTTTTCAAATGTTTGTCGAGATATTCTGATCCTCCTTTGACCCCCATCACATTCATTTAAATTACAAGTTAACCCTTACCACTCTGATGTCAATATTCTATCTTTTAGTGTGTCAATATCAAAGAAACTGGTGTACATTTTTCAACAATTTTGGTGGGCGATGTTGCTGTCTATGACAGCACAATCTTCCACCAAAACTGTCGAAAAATGAACATCAGTTTATCTTTTAATTTAATTTGAAAATTAAAAATCTTGACACTAGTGGTAAGGGTTAAACATGCAGCTTTTTCCGTGTATCCAATGCTATTAAAGGCCTCCATGTAGATCTTTAACGGATGTGACTGGGAAGAATGACGATCATGTCGATCAGTATATAGGCTATAATGGCCATAACATTCTGAAATCTGAAAATGTGTTCTTAGGACGGGGTTTTCCTTAGGGGATATAATGTAAGAAAGAGGAGACTACAAAGATTTAGGGGAGAGGGGGGGGGGAATAATTTTTAAAATATATCAAATATTGAAATTTCAGACGAGGAAGCATGACGATCGGTATATAGATTGTTACAGGTAACTTCTTATAGTGATCGTCATTCTTCCCCTTCACATTTATGTTAAAGGAATGAGAAACAAGTTCAATTCGTCAAAGTATAAAATTTATTAAACGCCTCTGCTCCAAAAATGTGACAGGGAAGAATGACGATCAGTAAATAGGCTATAATGGCCATAACATTCTGAAAACGTGATCGGCTGGCTGAGTAAGGGGTTTTCCTTGTGGGATATAATGCAAGAAAAGTGGGCTAGGAAGAATTTTGGGGCCAAGAATGTTTTTTGGTGGGGAGGGGGTTTGTGTGTGTGTGTGTGTGTGTGTGTGTGTGTGTGTGTGTGTGTGTAGGGGTGGAGGAATTGGGGGTTGAAGGATTTAAAAATTATATCAAATATTGACCAAATGGATTTTCATTTCTGATCATGAAGAATGACGATCCGTGTACATATCGTTGCTTGAACATTCTTTTTACTGATCGTCATTCCTCCCCATAGCCCATACATAGCAATTGATGAATGGGAGGCAGTGATTCTCATAAGGGTCCTTTTGACGGTATATACCGCCAAAATGCAGCTTGGGACCCCCCAAAAGTAGTTGTAGTGCATCCCATTGGACCCCTGAAAATCTTGCATGATTGTTAAATACTGAGTAGTTAAATTATAGGGCTTGGCACAAAATTACCTACAAAATTTAGCAGAAGACCACCGTAATTTATACATCTGTGTCCATGGTACTCTCTAATTTTAGCATGGATGAGAAACACTGCTTGGGAACACAAGATTTCAGTTTGGGACACCCATATCTCAGCTGGGGACTCCCAGATTTCAGAGTGTGGCCGGTGTAGGGTCCTTGGGACCTCCAAAATTTAGATGCTATGAGAAACACTGATGGGAGGTATGCGCCATACAGAAAAAACTGAATGCTAATTACCACATGTACATGTATACATGTAGGTATTTTAAAGGGCCATTACTGTATTTCAGAATGTGATGGGGAGGGATGCCAATCAGTATACAGACTATAGTGGGATTGGCCATTCTGAAAATTCAACGCATGGCTTAGGAAGGGTTTTTCCTTGTGTGGGGGTGGTGGGGGGGAATGTAACAATGCAAGAAAAAGGGGTCTAGGAAGAAATTTGGTGGTAAGAATTATTAGGTCGAAGGATTGTAAAATTACAGGTATCTGTACATTGTATATCAAATATTCATGAAATGTTCAGATGGAGAAGGATGACGATCAGTATAAAAGTCGTTACAGGTACATGTATGTAGCATTCTTAAATTGATCCTCATTCTTTCCCGTAAGTAGCAATTGATGAATGGAAGGTATACAACATTCAGAGAAAGCTGATTGTTGCATGTAATCACTATAAGTATTTTAAGTGACATTCTTAAAGAGAATGCGACGGGAAGAATGACAATCAGTAAATAGACTATAATGGTCATAGGCATGGAATTCTGAAAATGCGTGGCTGGCTTTGGAAGGGGTTTAACTTTACTTAGGGAACATTTACACTGTGAGCATATGAAAGAAATAGGGGACTTGGAAGAATTTTGGGCTAAGATTTTTTTTTGGGGTGGAAACGGGTTTTAAAATATCAAATTAACCAAATGTGTTTTCAATAAATTTCAAACGGGAATGAATGACAATCAGTATAAAGATCCTTACTGGTAACATTCATATGCTGATCATTCTTCCCCGTCGCAAACAATGAATACACATTTTTAAATAGAAATGAAATAAATTTTATGGATATGTCATACGGAAAATGCTGCATGTCAGATATCTAAATTGGCTAATTATCTAACGTTATTATAAAAAACTCACAAGCAAGAAGAATCGGGTTCCGAGTATTCAGTAAGAAGAAAATTAACATTTCAGACTTCCCGATACATATTTATTTAAATAATGTAATCACATTACATGTACATTATGATTTAAACCGTACCACTCTGGTGTCAATATTTGTAATTTTCAAATTAAATTATAAGATGAACTGGTGTTCGTTTTTAAACAAATTTGGTGGGAGATGGTGCTGTCATAGGCAGCACCAGCTTCCAGCAAAATTGTTGAAAAATGTTCACCAGTCTCTTTGATATTGACACAGTAAAAGATAGAATATTGACATCATAGTGCTAAGGGTTAATAAGGCAAAAAATCTATATAAAAAGCCCATCTGCAATCTTCCCCGATGACGATAATACCAATCACTGAACGTGTGATTTGTGATACATGTAGCGCACCATTAACCATCTATTATCTAGCCTAATAATATTTTATGGTGTCGAAGGTTTTGGAAAGGTCTAAAAAATAAAAATAAATTTTTTTTGCATGCGATCAATGTGTAAAAACCTGGGATGTGCCATAGATGTACGTCTTTCACATGACAAGTCTTTCAGATGAGACGTAAAGCCGTCGGTCCTGTCTCGTGATTGTGACAGTGTCTGTACCGTTGGGGACGTAAAAGAATTCAGGACCTGTATCGGGAGATCACTAGTGAATACACTGACATGTCTGATTGTGTAAATAGTTAATCTATTCTACGTGTGTCACATTTAGGCTCTAATGATTCATCGATATATCAGTGGATCGCATTAGACACATGCTCATGCTACGCGTATCGTATTGTGACCTGGTGTTAGGGCCGAACTTAAGGCATTGAAACAAGTGTATTTGCATCTGAATGTGTTCAGGTGAATCGCGATACATATTATATCAATGTATCGTCAGAGCCCTGGTCATAGTTGTCAGCTCTACAATCAGTGCGTCCATGATACATGTACATGTACCATGCGTGAAACCTGTAATGCGGCTATCCAGTGGCGGTGAGCATGTGCAGGTGTGTACAGCTTGGACCTCATTGTGTGGCATACATCTTAGCTGCTCCAACAGTGTTAATAATTTACAAAGTGTACATGTACTGTATTATGTCTCCCAATAGGACAAGTGGCCAGTGACTCTATATCTGAATAAATTGCATACTGTATCACACAGAGTGGACCACATTGAGCGACTTAGCTTTCTACTTCGAATAATACTTACCAGATGTACTATTATGATAATGTCTATTATCTAGTCTAGCTCAAAATAAACAATTAAAACTCTGCACTCTCCGGGAGTGTGTCCGGGAATACCATAGCCGCAGGTACCGAGTCAATTCCCAATCACAGTCAGATTCGTCTATTTTGCGACTTGAGAAAGTCATGTTTTTTCTAGTGCTTAAAATTTTCATTAAGCGTTGTTGGAGTGCGTTATTTCTGGCATCATGGAAGACAAAGGGAAATCATCACAGGGGCAGGTTGTATCAATCTAGAATTTATACATTCGTGCCATAATGACTGTTTGAAATTTCCTTAAATTGGCACATTATTCTAAAATGGTAGCCATTGTTGGAGTCGCTCGGTACCCGTTAACTTATTAGTCTTAATCCGGGTACTCGGTTCTTTTCTCTTATGACTCGGTTCCTTCTAAGATGGATGCGCTCTTAGCCAAGATGGCGGCGCCCATGATGTTTATTTCGCTTGGCTTCGCGTATCTATGCACTCTGTTTATGCTGATTTTTTAGCTTTCGCTTCATTGTCAAGGGTGTTTGTAGCGATCGGCATTTAATTCTTGGCTGTATTAACGTTAGTTAACTTCCAAGTTGTGTTTATTAAATTTCACTTTAAAAAGTTTCAAATATTTTCCTGCCTATGGCTTGATTATCATTAATTTAAGAGAAAGTTAATGTTTTCTAAGTAATTCATTTTACAATCAAGGCAATTGTGCGTATTGCTCGTCTGTTTGTCATGTGCAGCGTTTTAATTCTTCTCTGTGTTCGCAGAAAGCCAAGAACCAGGACACGTTGTGCCAGAAGTGCAACAGGTTCATGAAGCGGAAGTATTCAGGCCATCATTGTGTGGCCTGCGCTAAGTGCAAGGTTGGAAGTCCTTGTGATGTGTGCGCCAAGTGGTTGTCGGAGATGGTGGCGGAATTCGATCGTGATCGACGTGCGTGCTTGGAGAGGATCACGAGGGACAAAGCGGCCAAGCTGGATCAGGCGTCGCTGAGAGGACTGGAAGGTCGTCTGAATGATCGCATGGATTCAGCACTGGGCGTATGGGCGTCACAGTTCAAGGCAATGTTCGAGTCATTGCAGTCCACGGTCCCGACGATGCAGGCTGGTGCAGGGCAACCTTTAGGTGGTCCGGCTAGTTCTGCGGAGGGACGAGCACCTGTCCCTTCTCTGTCTTTGGCTCAAGAGCCGACGGCGGAGGAGGAAGATCTTCTTCTGCTGGAAGATTCCGGCATGCCGGATATCTCGTTCACGGCTATGCCCAGTACATCCCAGGGATCTCCCTTGGGTTTTGTACGGGTCTGCCAAGCGGATGGTGATGTCGACGTTCCGTGCAACCCGCATTGTCGGTGGAGCCGTGTTTTGCGGTTCCTAGCGGCATCCCGGCGGCGTTAGGTGCGGCTCCTCTCGGAATGCTGACACCTGCCTTAGTGAAAGCGGCCGTGGTCCAGCCTCCCGTGCTGGAGCCGATGGACTGCAGTGAATCCGTGTCCGGCGATTCGTTGGACACCGGTGCCATGGACGTGCCTCATGGTGCTAGATGTGCGGCCCATAGCTCTCAGCATGGATCGTCGGTGGCCTACTCATCCAAGGGTGAGAGGGAAGATGAAAACGGTAGTTCATTGATGGAGGAAATCCGCTTTCTGCACCGAAGCTGAATGGGTGCAGGTCCTTGGCTGGATGTCCGACCGTCTCGGGTTGGCATCTGATCTAGGATCTCAGCGCGATCCGCCGATGGAACGGATGTCAGAGCGAGCGGCTAGCGCTCTGTCAAGTGGCTCTTCGGCCATGCCGACACTCCCTTTGGACACGCAGACTTCCGACATGTTGGAGATTGCGGCATACCGTCTGGTTCAGCCAGAGTATGTGCTGCCCAAAGCCCCGAAGGGGATAAGGAGTAGGGTCTGTTTTCCTGAGCAGGCCTACCGTCAGTATGCCAGGGTTCCACAGCTTTCCGTCGGGGAGCGAGAGGCGCTGAATAGGCCGTTGGCTGGAAAATCTAAGGGGCGTTCTCGTCCCTTAGTTGCCCAAGTTAACAAAGATCCGTTCAATGAGCTGATGCTCATTGAAGATGCGGCGAGGGCAGCCATGGCTGCGCTCTCGCACGGGTGTACCGTCCTGCAGGGTATGCTGACCTGCACGGCGGAAGGTGGACAAGCGCCAGAGGCTGCTCCCGGAGTTATTCGCGACACCATGCGCTTGTCTCAAGATTGCCTGGCCAGGGTGATCACCAGAACATTGGCAGAGCAATGGAGAATGGTTCTCGATTGTGTAGAACCAGGACCGGAGATGAGGGCTGCATTGTCTTCTGCGCCCTCATCGGTCCAGGCTTGTTCAGCGGCTCGGCACGACAAGCCGTATCCAAGGTCGCGTCAGTGGTTGCTGAACTGGAAGTAGTCGGCAAGTCGTGGAAGTCGACTAAGAGGACACAGCCGCAGCAGTCCTACAGGCAGCATCCCAGAGCAACAGAGGCAGCGCCAAAGTTCGCCCTTCCGTCGTTCTGGCAGTGATGCCCATCGGGCATCCGGATCTCAAGGACCTGGCCGTTCATCCTCATACAAGCCCTCTAATAAGAGGCCGTATGAGGATGACAGGAAGGGTGGCGGTTCGGGCAGCGGCGGTTACCGTAGGGATAACCGTGGAGGCCGGTCCTGATGGATTTCCGGTGGAATCAGTTCCGGTGACGTCAGGAATGAAGGGAGTCGAGAGTCTTCACCCAAGCGATTTAGTGTATTCTCGTGCAATCTTGACCGCCAGCTGTGTGCAGATTCCTACCATCGGAGGCAGACTTCAACTGTTCTCAAGCCAATGGGAACAGGTCGTGCAAGATTGTTTAGTCTGTCAGTGGTTAAGAAACGGCTATGAACCGGACTGGCTCATCCGTCAATCGTTAGTTCCGTTAACATCGACTCCAGTATTGACTCCCGTTCCAAGGGAATCCGATCGTCTAGATGCCATTTGCTCAGAAATAGAATCTCTTCATCAGAAGAATGCGATTCATCTAGTCCGCAATCAGTCATCCCTAGGCTTCTATTCGATGATGTTCCTCGTTCCGAAACGTACCAGAGGATGGAGACCAATTCTTAATCTCAAACCGTTGAACAAATTTCTTCTTTCTCCCAAATTTCAGATGGAGACTGTAGCAGCGGTAATGACAAGGCTGTGAAAAGGCATGTGGGCAGTGTCGATAGATCTGAAGGATGCTTATTTTCATATTCCATTGTCAATTCCTTTTCAGAAATACCTTCGTTTTGCATTCCATGACAATGTTTGGGAATTCAATGCTCTTCCATTCGGCCTGACCACAGCACCAAGGGTCTTCACCAAAGTGGTTCTCGCCATGACTTCTTATCTTCGCAGGAGAAACATAGCTGTTCATACTTACATAGACGACTGGCTGCTAAAGGCGGGGAATCCAGTCACTCTGCGCAACAATCTTCAGGTAGTCCTAGCCTTATTAAAGGATCTAGGATGGATTGTGAATCTAGAGAAATCAGAATTGATTCCATCCCAGGAGTTTGTTTATCTGGGAATATTTTTCAATCTCGGGGACGGCGTAGCTTTTCCGGCGGAGAGCAGAGTCAAGAGCCTGATTGTAGTTCTTGGGTCAGTTTCTCTAGGAGCCTATCTGACGGTGCGCCAATTTCTCAGAATACTGGGTTTACTAGTGTCTCTGGAGAAGGTGGTCCCTTATGCGGCACTCAGGCACAGGCCAATTCAGATGTATCTAATGTCATTTTGGTCTCAGAGAACGGATCCGTTATCTCTGAGGAGACCAGTAAAAGAACCATAGATATTCCACCTTCAGTGGTGGTTATCAGAACAGAATCTCCTGCGAGGTGTTCCTCTACAACCTCCTCAACTGCAGATGTCCATCTTCACAGATGCATCGACGACGGGCGGCGGAGCAGTATTGGATGATCAGTCAGTGTCAGGGGAATGGGATCGGACCAATGCGCAGAAACATATCAATGTTCTCGAACTATTAGCGGTGGTATTGGCACTTCGAAGGTTCGAGAATTTAATTCAAGACAAGATTGTCCTAATAAGGACAGACAACTCAACAGTGGTGTCTTATTTGAACCGCCAAGGCGGGACGAGATCACCGGAGTTGTGTATGATGATTTGGAACCTTCTGCTGTGGTGCTAAGAGAGGAATGTTATTCTTCGGGCAGCACACATTCCAGGAAGATTGAACATCCTAGAGGATGCCCTCAGTCGAAGGACGGTTTGTCGTCCGACTGAATGGCAGCTCAACCAATCGGTAGCGGAGGTTCTATTCAAACATTGGGGCAAGCCAAATGTGGACCTGTTTGCGATGAAACAAAACGCAAAGATGGTCACTTACGTGTCACCGATCCCGCAACCGCTAGCTCTAGCGGTAAATGCACTGGCAATAGGTTGGAAGGGAATGTACGCATATGCGTATGCGTATCCTCCAACGATTCTCATCCCAAAAGTTCTGGCAAAGATAAGAGAGGGTATGTGCCAAGTGCTACTGATCGCCCCTTATTGGCCAGGCCGATCATGGTTTTACGGATCTGCTGGACCTTCTGGTCTGCAATCCAATCCCTCTTCCAGACAGAAGAGATCTAATCTCTCAGAACAGGGGTCTGTACCTCCACGACAGACCAGAAATGTTCAAATTGACTGCATGGATGTTATCAAGCAGCGTGCAATTAAGGGTGGCTTTTCTGAGCAAGCAGCGAAGTTTGTCGCTTCAGCCAGAAGAGGTTCAACCACTAAAACATATAATTATAGAATCAACAAATTTGCGGAATGGTGTAAGGGAAGAGATATCGATCCCTTTTCTGCATCTGTTCAACACGTAGCAGATTTTATCTGTCATTTATACGAAGTTGACAAACTTGTACCTTGAACCAGCAGCATATAAGTCTGCATTAGCTTCAGTCATTCCCAGTCTGGCCATTGAAGGAGTGGAAAATGACACTTTAAATGAAGTTATTAAAGGAATGAGCAATCTGCGACATAGACAGCCAATTCCTATCCCAGCATGGAATCTATCTCTTGTTCTATAGGTTTTAGGGCATGCTCCCTTTGAACCAATTAGATCTATAGACATTAAACTGTTAACCATTAAATCAGTTTTCTTGGTTGCAGCAGCGTCGGCGAGAAGGAGAAGCGAAATACATGCGCTTTCTGCCGAACAAGACCGTTTTGTCATCACGGGTGAAGGTTTAAGACTACTTCCACGTCTTTGTTCCCTGGCAAAGAATCAGTCACTTAAATAACCAGGACAGCAGATCAATTTGCCATGTTTAACTAGACATGTCCCAAACTCTTCTGCTTGGTGTCCTGTCAGATGTCTGAAAATGTATAAGAAACGTACTGAGGAGTGGAGAGATGACCCAAAATCTCTGTGGTTATGTCTCAAAGCTCCTCATTTGCGCGCCTCGAAAGATACTATTTCTCGTTGGATATTCGACGCTATTCAGATGTCGCACAAAATCGCTACAGGAAAGCAGAATGATCGTGCGAATGCCCATCAGGTCCGAGCACTAGCAGCAGCATCAGCTCTTTATAAGGGTGTCTCATTAGAGGAGGTGATGTCTGTAGCACAATGGCATGCCGGGTCGTCATTTACTGATATCTAGCTTCGCGACATCTCCAGCGCACTTAATCCGGTAGCCGTCGCCAATTTATGAACTAAGCCACATCCGACCACTATTTCGCACACATCACAAGTTCTTCCACTTGCACTGAACAATGGCTATGCACATGACCTGAGAGCGACCGTGGATTGGGCCAAGCTCCTGTGATGAACAAGAAAAGACCAATCACTCAAAATGGTGAGTGTTTACATTAATTAAGTGACTATAAATAATTTACTTACAGTCAAAATACCAGACTGCTTAGGTAAATAGTCTGGTATAAGAGTATACTTATCCTCTCAAACAGACATTAGACTCATTCCTATTTGAAAACCTAATCGATATACTGATATTTTTTCAAAATTAGAAGTTGTAGTAGCTTCTTTGCACTCTACTGGACTGCCCTAGCTGAGACTTGGGGCTGACACGGGTCTGGTGGGTGTTGCCTCCCCATTGACAGCCCTCTGAATTTTGTGCGGACAAAAGAGGGTGGGGGAGCGCGGTCTAGACCATGGAATTTTAGCACTCTATGAGTCAGATGGCAGAACCCAAGCGTATGCCAGGGTTCTAGTCTCTTCATAACCTTCTCTGTTGGATGGTAGATGAGTGCTGGTTCGAGCTTCACCTCCTCCCACCGGTATTTCTTGGCTGTTGAAATCCAGAGTTTATCATAATAGTACATCTGGTAAGTATTATTCGAAGTAGAATAAAAAAAGCATCCGCTTTTGTTTCTACGAGAATTCTTAATACTTACCAGATGTACTATGGCCCTGTCTCAGCCACCCCACTGAGGTGAGGCTGAGCTGCTTTCGCTGTTTGTCAAGGCAAATATAAGACGAATCTGACTGTGATTGGGAATTGACTCAGTACCTGCGGCTATGGTATTCCAGGACACAGTATGGGCAGGACCAGAAGAGTGCGGAGTTTTACTTGTTTATTTTGAGCTAGACTAGATAATAGACATTACCATAATAGTACATCTGGTAAGTATTAAGAATTCTCGTAGAAACAAAAGCGGATGCTTTTTTTAGTCAGCCTTGATGATGTTCCTATCACAGAAGGAATCCGATCACACACCAGTATAATTAATATAACGAACAAATCCCTCAGTCACTCGACTTGTCACCATCACCTATATATAAGTGTTTCTAACAGTGTTCTGGTTCTATCAATTTGTACTTTTTGACTTCTCACACAATTGTCTTCTCTTGCTCTGCAAATGTGCGTGCTCAATGAGAAAATTGAAATTGAAAGGGTTAAATGGTTAAGTTGTGGAGTCCTACTGTAGTGTATGGTCACACTCTTTCTGGTGTTGGAATTTGAGCCAAATCGGACCAGTACATGTAGTTTCTGAGATATTCACAGATACAGAATTTGATCTGATCCATATCCAAATTCCTTTGTCCGGATCACAGACAACATCTGGAAATCCTCTTGCACGGCAAGTTCCTTCATTGTGTTAATATTTGAGCAAGATCCGATCAGTAGTTTTTGAGACTGACCTGAATAAGCTTTTGTGACTGACTGAGGGACATGATGGTTTATTGAGCTGTTACCAACTGCTAAAAGCAGTTTAAAGAATTACAAAGAAAACAAGAAATACATAATAAAATTAACATATTATTACGTCTATTAACCGTGCCTTTAACCCCTGACTCAATTACAAGGCAACTACATGTACATGTGTACGCTGTTGAATATTTTGAATCTAAATTAACTGGAACCAGCCGATTTACTTTCAAAATATTCAACAGACTGTTCCTTACATGTATGTAAATGGAAAAGAATTTGTCCTTTCTTTCCTGTGAGTGTTAACCCTTTAACCCTCAAATATGTTCAAGAAAATTGCAATTTCCTCATAGAAAATGTCCTTTTGCAGAGAAAGAGACCATTTTTGAAAATTTACCACTTATCGAGCCAGTCATGCCAGTGGTAAATTTTCAAAAATAGTCTTCTCTTGGTCTGCAAATGGACATTTCTCAAATCCACTGCTGAAGCCATTTTTTGCTGATATGTGTGTTGAAGGGTTAAAGTGTTAATGAGCTTAACCCTTTCACTGACAAATCCCGGAAAAAGTATATTCTTTACAATATACATGTACAACTTATTCTGTTAAATATTTCGAAATTACAATGTAGGCAGCAATGTCTTTCAGTCAAATTAATTTCAAATTATTCAACAGTTTCCTGTGTGGTACAAACAGTGTAGAGTTGAAAATGAGATATCATAGGGGGAATTCATCGATGAAAAGGTTAATGATTGACTCTAATTTCTAGGTTCTCTCACGCTTACGAGATCGCTCGCTGACAGTATCAGATTTGTGTGAAGCCTGTATCACAAGAGCCAAAAAAGTCAGAGAGCTCAATGCATTTATCACAGAGACGCATGCTATTGCCCAACAACGTGCAGTCCAGGCTGATTATGAGATACAGAATGGTTTGTTAGCTCACCTAGCCTGAAAGGCCACGTGGGCTTATGCCATGGCGGCCATCCGTCATCCGTCCGTTGTCCATCCATCCGTCAAATCGCGTCTTCTTAACGGTTTGACCGATTTAAACCAAATTTAGCTGGAATGATCCTAAGCTTTTTCAGAATTTTGATTGATCAATTTCTTGGGTGAAAATCTTAGATTTTATGAAAAGTCTACCAGAAATGGGCAAAATGCTACTCCTCCTTAGTTGCTTGACATATTTCAACCAAGTTTATATAGATGCATTCTGTGGTGGTAGGCTCTAGAACTTCTTTTCAGAATTTGAGATTTTATGAAAAATCTACCGGAAATGGTCAACATGCTACTCCTCCTTAGCTGCGTGACATATTTCAACCAAATTTGACTAGATGCATTCTATCGTGGTAGACTCTAGAACATCTATCGAGAATTTTGATTGATCAATTTTTTAGGTGAAAATCATGATTTTTTAATGAAATATTTACTGGAAATTGTCAAAACACATAGATCTCCTTAACAGTTTGGCAGATTTTAAGCAAATTTCACTTTGATGATCTTACAGTGCTAGAATCTGGACTGCCCATTAAATGGTTAATAACTCTGTAAATGTCTTCTCTGACTGAGCCCATCCGTGACAAATGTGACCCAACCTGTCATTTCTGTTGAAATAGCTGTCAGGAGTGCATACAGGTACAGGTACCTGTACATATACAATTACATGTTCTTGTGCTGTACATACTGTATCAGCTCATGTAACATTCATACAACTGATGCTGATATCTATATATACAGTACAGCTCATCTATAAATTTACATGGTTCCAAAACAAACTTACCTTTAAACATTTAAGCAGTCCTAAAGACATTGACAATTTAGTATTGTAATAATTGATTGTGGCATGCATATTGGATATAAATGTACTGTGAGATTGTCAGAATTGGCAGTTGAGTTACCTGAAGGGAAGTCTCCTACACCGTTAAGAGAATTCCTATCTGTTTCCATCTTATAGGATTTGTGGCATTCTGTAAAAACCACCAGAACCACACTTGGCCCCCGAGCTGGCAACACCCGGCAATATTTGGCTAATTTGATCAGGAGACACAAGGTAATGTGACCCCTCACGCAAAGGGTATATATACCTGTAAGGCGAGCTGCAGATCTCAGATCATTCAGACTTTTGGAGCTGACAGTAACAGACCAAGCGTCAGGCAATAATTTACTCCATTAAATCATAAAATTCAATATCTAGACCATGTTGTTACCATGAATATAAATGTAGGCGCCTTTCAGAGACACTCATTAATTGACAAGCCTCAGAGTACCCTTTGAATATCCACATTTTTGTCATTGAGAATATGACCACTCAGTGCTATGTGGTCTCCTTCAAGCTCAATGAGTTGTATTTAAAAGCGAGTCCTGTAGATCTGTCTTTAGTGAGAACTGCTTAATTGGATACATGTGCTGTCTGCTACAGGGTGGTTTGACTGTACATTGTTGTACATGTAGTTTATTTTCATAACCAATATTTGCTGCACTGTGTAAATCTAATATATTAATTATTTATGACATCAACAATTTTCAACAAGTTTAATCTAACACTCGGCAGATTTTCAGCATGTTTGCATAGAATTCTGATGTTCGTAGGCTTTATTTGGAACTTCAATGTACGGGTACATGTACATTAGGACAAATGAAATTGACATGCAATCATATTTTGGCTGTTACAGTATGGGTTTAGATGACTTTATTCCCTGCGACTGGCTATGAGTAGAATATAATATACAACATATACATGTACTACATGTAGCCTGCTCTTGTACAAGTCTGAACCAGAATGACGTCATGGATTTAACAATGGACCTTTCCAGTTTATCCATCAATCATATGATGTCATAATCAACTAGTGACGTGTAGGATGACAATAATCAATGACGTCATGAATGATGTAGATACAAAATGTAAGTTCATTACGAATGCTTAATTGATGACGGACTAAGAGTTGCTGTGCATAACAATTGTGTCCTTACTATTTAATAATGGCACCAACAGTACCCAGTCAAATTACTTTCAAAATATTCAACAGCTTACCTGTAAGCTTCTGGAAATTGATAGTCAGGCAGTTCAGGGATTGATCGATCCCAACACGGCGAATTGTGGCTGGAGCTTACATATGTAGCTCGAGATGGGCATGGCAGAGCTAAAACTGGATTCCTCCCTTGCTTGAAATATCATGCAATGGTGGCTTCTATAAATTGTGGAATTTTTATGATTAAAAATCAAATACATTGTATCTACCTTTTTTGATGGCGTCTGAAAACATGTGTACTGTGTATAATTGTGTACCTACATGATTGTACATGTATATGATAATTTATGCATCACCTGAATGCAGAGTTTGTGATGACTACATGTAACATCTTTTAAAAATATATACGTTGTAGATATATGGACCATTATGCTTTGATATTGTTAGGCGGTTCACACGGCGAGGCTCATGGCATACCAGTTGCATTCAAGGACAATTTCAGTACGACAGGAATACAGACATCCTGTGCATCAAACATGCTTAAAGGTTATCATCCCCCTTACAATGCCACCATGGTGCACAAGATGCTAGCGCAGGGAGCAATGCTGATGGGAAAAACAAACATGGATGAGTTTGCAATGGGGTACATTTTACATAATTTATTACCTCACCTGGCCTGAAAGGCCAAGTGAGCTTATGTCATGGCGGCCGTCCATCCGCCATCTGTCCATCCGTCAAATTGCATGTTCTCCTTAATGGTTTGATCAATTTCAACCAAATTTGGCTGGAAGGATCCTAAGCTGCTATCCTCCAGACAATTTTTTCAGAATTTTGATTGATCGATTTTTTTGGTGAAAATCTTAGATTTTATGAAAAATCTACCGGAAATGGTCAAAATGCTACTCCTCCTTAGCTGCTTGACATATTTCAACCAAATTTAACTGGATGCATTCTATGGTGGTAGGCTCTATAACATCTTTTCAGAATTTTGATTGATCAATTTTTTGGGTGAAAATCTGAGATCTTATGAAAAATCTACCGGAAATGGTCAAAATGCTACTCCTCCTTAGCTGCTTGACATATTTCAACCAAATTTGACTAGATGCATTCTATCATCATAGGCTCAATAACTTCTTTTCAGAGTTGTGATTGATCAATTTTTTGGGTGAAAATCTGAGATCTTATGAAAAATCTACTGGAAATGGTCAAAATGCTACTCCTCCTTAGCTGCTTGACATATTTCAATCAAATTTGACTAGATGCATTCTATCGCCGTAGGCTCTAGAACCGCTTTTCAGAATTTTGATTGATCAATTTCTTTGGTGAAAATCTGAGGTTTTATGAAAAATCTACCGGAAATGATCAAAATGCTACTCCTCCTTAGCTGTTTGACATATTTCAACCAAATTTGACTAGATGCATTCTATTGTGGTAGGCTCTAGAACATCTTTTCAGAATTTTGATTGATCAATTTTTTGGGTGAAAATCTTGGATTTGGTTAAAAATCTACCCGAAATGGTCAAACTGTTACTACTCCTTAGCTTCATGGCATATTTCAACCAAATATGACTGGATGGATTCTATTGTGGTAGGCTCTAGAAAATTTATTCAGAAATTTGATTGATCAATTTTTTGTGTGAAAATCTTAGATTTTATGAAAAATCTACCGGAAATGGTCAAAATGCTACTCCTCCTTAGCTGCTTGACATATTTCAACCAAATTTAACTGGATGCATTCTATGGTGGTAGGCTCTATAACATCTTTTCAGAATTTTGATTGATCAATTTTTTGGGTGAAAATCTGAGATCTTATGAAAAATCTACTGGAAATGGTCAAAATGCTACTCCTCCTTAGCTGCTTGACATATTTCAACCAAATTTGACTAGATGCATTCTATCATCATAGGCTCTATAACTTCTTTTCAGATTTTTGATTGATCAATTTTTTGGGTGAAAATCTGAGATCTTATGAAAAATCTACCGGAAATGGTCAAAATGCTACTCAGCTGCTTGACATATTTCAACCAAATTTAACTAGATGCATTCTATCATCGTAGGCTTTATAACTTCTTTTCAGAATTTTGATTGATCAATTTTTTGGGTGAAAATCTGAGATCTTATGAAAAATCTACCGGGAATGGTAAAAATGCTACTCCTCCTTAGCTGCTTGACATATTTCAATCAAATTTGACTAGATGCATTCTATCGCCGTAGGCTCTAGAACCGCTTTTCAGAATTTTGATTGATCAATTTCTTTGGTGAAAATCTGAGGTTTTATGAAAAATCTACCGGAAATGATCAAAATGCTACTCCTCCTTAGCTGTTTGACATATTTCAACCAAATTTGACTAGGTGCATTCTATGGTGGTAGGCTCTAGAACATCTTTTCAGAATTTTGATTGATCAATTTTTTGGGTGAAAATCTTGGATTTGGTTAAAAATCTACCCGAAATGGTCAAACTGTTACTACTCCTTAGCTTCATGGCATATTTCAACCAAATTTGACTGGATGGATTCTATTGTGGTAGGCTCTAGAAAATTTATTCAGAAATTTGATTGATCAATTTTTTGGGTGAAAATCTTGGATTTTATGAAAAATCTACTTATTTATCTAATTATTTTGGGTGAAAATCTTAGATTTTGTAAAAGAAATTACCGGAAATTGTCAAAACCCTACTCCTCATTAACCACTTGGCAGATTTCAACCTAGTTTGGCTGGAAGGACTATATGGGTGTAGGTTTCAGAACTTTTTATACAGAATTTTGATTGGTAAATTTTTTGTTGAAAATCTTGAATTTTTGTGAGAATTTACCGGATATCGCTTAAAATGCTACTCATTAGCTGCTTGGGAGGATTCAACCAGACTTGGATGGAATGACCCTATGGCGGCAGGCTTCAGATTTAATATGCAGAATTTTAATTGATCAATTTTTGCATGCCCATCTTGGATTTTCGAAGTTTTAGTAAATCGGTTAAAAGCCTACACCTCATGAACCGCTTGGCAGATTTCAATCAATCTCAGCTGGAGGACCCTAGGTGGGTAGGCTTCAGAATTCATATACAGAATTTTTATTGGTCAATTCTTTTGGTGGCCATCTTGGATTTCCAAAAATTATCCATCATGTCTTTAAATGCAAATGCCGAAAAGGTTCAAATGCTAATGGTCCAAGGTAAGTGCCACAGGCCCTTGGGCCTCTTGTTTATTTAATGGGTTTTAAAACTTTTATATTAATGAGCTGAAATTCAAAATGTCACGTATAGCATATTCCCTTAAGTATACAATGTATTTATTCAATTTTGTACATGTATATTTTGTTCGTCCCATTGGGTGTGCAGGGTTTAGGGGAGTGGGTGTCGGTAGGGGTTTACCACACAATATTATGTTTGCCTGGTATTGGATCCATGGTGTTTGGTTTATTGCTAAAATCTTGCTATATGCTATGTACCTGCACAGTACACCTGTACACACATATGATGAACACATAGACTAGGGGCAAATGGATGTGTGCCTCATTTGCTGACTTAATGTTAGGCTTTATTTTAATATGTTTAGTTCAAGTGCACTAGTGCTTGGTACAAATTGTTGTACAAACTGTATTGGTTGATGTTGCTCCCACTGCAGTTTAGAAAGACAAGTTATTGTTTCTGTATTTAATACATGTAAGATGATTAAGATGTGGATACTGTTACACCATTAGCCTTTGGAACAGCATTGTCATAATTTCAAGATTACTATGCTATATAGGAAAGATGTTTCAAATATTTTGAAACTAATTCGACTAGAACTTGTAGCTGCCATGGGCATCAATAAATTCCAGTCGAATTAGTTTTAAAAAATACAACAGAATGTTCCTGACATGTACATCATAAAGAATTTGTCATTTTTTTTTACTGTAATGGGTAAAGTGTTAAGATTACCTGTTTTGGTCTTTGACATGCTTTCAGACATAAATCTAATCATCTGAGAAAGTACATGTGCTTTTTACATGTATGTTTATATGTGACAGCCAAATGAAGGTCTATAGGCCTAACCCTTTGACCTTACACGTCTATCAAATACAACAAACTCTGATGTACGGAATACTCTGTTGAATATTTTCAAACTCTTGACTTGGAGGTGCTGCTAATTGCAGCAAATTAGTTTCAAAATATTCAACATGTTATCTCTAATTTGTTTTGAAATTGAGACATTGAATTTTAAGGCTTAAAGGGATAATAGATATATCAACATTTGAACCCTATTTACAGGATCAGATTTATTAAATTTTCAGTGATGACCCATTTTCATTGACCACATGCCGTTCTGCATGTACTTACATATTAACTCTTTAATGGTCAAGATTGATCAAGAAAATTCCCATTTTTGCTTAGTGAATGCCCATTTACAGGTCAAGAGAAGACTATTTTTATACCTCGCCAAAAAATTTTGTGGGGTATTATGTAATGGCGCCATGCGGGCATGCGGGCGGTAGAGTGGTTTCCGGATGATAACTGTTACCATTTGTCGGATCACATTGAAACTTCATACATGTAGGGTTGTTGGACTAGGTCTTTGGAAGAAACCTATCGAAATCGATGATGAATCGAAATCCAAAATGGCCATCAGCCACCGCCGTCATCTTGAAAATTTGTTTCCGGCAGATAACTCTGTTACCGTTTGTCGGATTGCATTGAAACTTCATAGGGTGGTTGGACTAGATCTTGAGAAGAAACCACTCGAAATCGACGATGATCCGAAATCCAAGATGGCCGCGAGCTACCGGCGGCCATCTTGAAAATTGGTTTCCGGATGATACATAACTCCGTTACCGTTTATCGGATCTCTTTGAAACTTCATAGAGTGGTTGAACTACATCGGGGGAAGAAACCTATCAAAATTGACAATGATCTGAAATCAAAGATGGCCGCCAGCCACCAGTGGCCATCTTGAAAATTGGTTTCCAGATGATAACTTTGTTAGCATTTATCGGATCGCTTTGAAACTTCATAGGGTGGTTGGATTAGGTCTGGAGAAGAAACCTATCGAAATTGACGATGACCTGAACTCCAAGATGGCCGCCAGCCACGGGCTGCCATCTTGAAAGTTGGTTTATGGATGATATCTCTGTTACCATTTATCGGATTACTTCATAGGGTCATTGGAATATGTCTGGTGAAGAAACTTATTGAAATTTACGATATTCCAAAATGCTTTGACACTTCATAACTTCATGACTTGTCTGATGGGTCTGAGGAAGAAATAAATATTTTCTGATAGCTTTCATTCACTATTTTGTCATCATGGCGGTGTATTATGAGCCGTTTGCGGAGCTCTTGTTGAAAATTTACAGCTGGAATGACCGGCTTTGTTTATCGAACCAGTCATTCCAGTGGTAAATTTTCAAAAATAGTTTTTTTTACCTGTAAATGAACATTCCTCTATACCAATGTACACGATGCTTTTGACCAACTTTACCATTAACCCTTTCATCGACAAATCCGGGAAAAAGCATATTTGCGAAATAAAAACTTATTCTGTTGAATATTTGAAAATTAATTTGATTGGAAGCCGTTGCTGCCAAAGGCAACAAAGGCTTCTGGTGAAATTAATTTCAAAATACTCAACAATTTTCTTGTACATGTATGGGTGCCCTGAAAATGTGATACGGGGAATTCGTCTGTGAAAGGGTTAAAACACCCATTACTACTATCTCTTTACACTTTCACAGATCTGGCACTACTGACAGCATCTATGGCCCGGTTCGTAATCCATGGGGTTATAAATGGCCAAAGGTTCAAAGCAATCACCATCAACAACACCGACGGCATGATCATCATCATTCTCGCCTAATGTCTACACAAATGGGTGCACGTGATCTCCATGGTAACAGCAGTCATGTATCAGAATCTGATACAGGTGATTGGTATGTTGCTGGCGGAAGTTCTGGTGGTAGTGCAGTTTCCGTAGCAACTGGTGTGACAATGATGTAAGAAGAAATAATATATTAAGTGTTTTATGATAAATCCAGCCAAAACTGGCCAGTGGTCTTGAGGAATGTCCATTTGTAGGCCAAATGAAAACTATTTCTGAAAATTTACCACTGTAATGACTGGCTCGGTAATCGCGCCGAGCCAGCCATTCCAGTGGTCAATTTTCAAAAATAGGCTTCACTTGGCCTGCAAATAGACATTCAATAAGAAAATAATTTGATTTTCTTCACAAAATGTAGTCATTAAAGCGTTGAAACATAACAATTTTACCTGTTTTAATGGTCAATGCCATTAAACAGACTGCAATAGTCTTGAGAAATGTCCATTTGCTGGCCAAGAGAAGACTATGCTTGAAAATTTATCAGGAAAATGACTATCTATCGGTTATACAATGTAATCATTCCAGTGGTAAATCCTCCAAAAGTTGTCTTGTCATTTCCAGCAAATGGATATTTGGTTAGTAAGAATAGCAATTTTTTTGTACCCGTCTTGACCGATAAAGGAGTAACCCATTAACACTCGAGCTGGTCAAAAATGTCTTCTGAAATGGTTTTGAGAAATGTCCATATGCAGAGCAAGACTTATAAGAGTAACATTATTGTACATGTACTTTTTCAATGCCCTTGATATGTGATACTTTGACCCGAAAATTGATACTGTACATGTCTTCATAACCCCCGGCCCAATGTTCCATCCGAGTTTGGTGATGGTCCTTTTAGTAGAATTCACGTTATTGTGCATAGACAAGCAGACAGACATGGTGATTGCAATGGAGGAATCCAGTTTTAGCTATCCCCCCCCCCTCCCCCGTCTTTAGCTCGGCTCCACCCATGCTGTTCCTGTGTTTGTATCGATCGATCCCTGACCTCCCTGACTATCAACTTCTAGGAAACTATACAGGTAACCTGTTGAATATTTTTAAACTAATTTAACTGGGTGCTGTTGCTGCCTATATAATCTGGCCAGTCAAATTAGTTTCAAAATGTTCAACAGCATGTTTATTAAATAGTAAAGACATACAATTCATACAACAATGCTTAGTCCATTATCAAATATCAATTAAGCGTTCATGATGAACTTATCTGCATCATTCATGGCGTCATTAATTATTACGTCATCCTACAGTTGTACATGTCACATACATGTAGTTGATTATGACATCATATGATTGGTGGATGAACTGGAAAGGTCCATTGTCTCCCGACACTTCACGGGGAGACTAAGAAAAGAAGTATCAGAAATTATCTTTCCTTTCTCATGCATTACAATGCTATATATCCATAAATTACAGGCATTTTCTGCCTTGGTGCATACATGTATGAACATTTAAATAGCCAAATGTTATATATTTCATTCCAAAAGCTTAAATAAATGTCAGTATATATGTAGATGTTCCTTGTCTGTTTCTTTCACAGTGCTCTGGGTTCTGACACTGGAGGTTCTGTGCGCAACCCTGCAGCTATGTGTGGAGTTGTTGGATTTAAGCCAACTTATGGTTTATTGTCGAGACACGGACTCATTCCACTAGTAAACTCATGTGATGTGCCGGGTATATTTGCTAAGACTGTTGATGATACCACGTTAGCTTTCAGTAAGCATGGCACTGTTATCTTTTATCATATTTACGGTGTTTTTGATGTAATGGTATTTTCTCAGCAATTGATCCATACATGTAAATATACTGTGCTATTATATGTATACAATTTTTTTCTCACCTGCGAAGCAGAAGCGAGACAAACATAGGTACATGTATCATTTGTCAGTAGTTAGCAGCATCAACATTTTACTTTTGCATTGGTATTATGTGATGCCACAGTCTGTGCATGTGGGCAGCCGTGTGTTTTCCAGAGAAAATGTTTACTACCGTTCATCAGATCATTTTGAGATTTCATAGCTTGATTGGACTACATACATGTATATGTCTCGTGAAGTAACCTATCAAAAACGACGATGATCCAAAATCCAACATGTTCCCTAGCCACTGGTAGCCATCTTGAAAATTAGTTTCCGTGTGATAAATCGGCTACCATTATCAGATGAGTTTGAAACTCCATAGGTTGATTGAACTTGTCTGGGGAAGAAACCTCTTGAAATTGACGATCTGAAATCTAAGATGGCCGACAGCTACCAGTAGCTATCTTGAAAATCTGTTTCTGGATGATACAGTACACATGTAACTAAGCTACCATTTTTCTTATCGCTTAGAAACTTCATAGGTTGCTTGGAATATGTACTGTATGGAGAAGAAACCTATCACAATCGATGATGATTCAAAATCCACAATGGTCATCAGCCACGGCAGCCATCTTGAAAATTGGTTTCTGGATTATCACTGCTACCATTTATCAGATTTAAACTTCATTGGTTGATTAGACTTGTCTGGGGGAGGAATCCATTGAAATTGATGATCTGAATTCCAATATGGCAACATCAACAGCTCCCAGTATAACTAGTTCCAAAATATTTAACAGAATGTTTAGTAAATTGTATATACAAATGTATCATTAAAGACATACAATTCATACACTTGTGACAGACTTATTTATGTGATGGAGCTACGTCATTTTAAATGTGATGTCAGCAAACATGTGACATATTGATCGTACTATTCCTGCCATGAGCTCACGTGTATGCAGGCCACGAAAATTACACATACCTGCGGTCTGGGGCAACGATTTTTTGCTGTAGGGCAACCAACATTTAACACACTGGTTGCCCTGGGAGCAACCTAGAAAATTTGTTATTTTGAGAGCCTGCATAAGTACTCATGGTGAGTATTTATTTAGTCTGCTAACCCTTTAACACTCAAATTTGTTCAAGAAAATGTCAATTTTCTCATAGAAAAATGCCCATTTGCAGACCAAGAAAAGACTATTTTTGAAAATTTGCTACTGAAATGACTGGCTTGGTTATTGAGCCAGTCATTCCAGTGATAAATTTTCGAAAATAGTCTTCTATTGGTCTGCAAATGGACATTTCTCAAGACCACTGCAGAAGCTGTTTTTGGCTGATATAAGTGTTAAAGGGTTAAATAGTTGAGTTGGTATTCACAGTCTGTAAAGCTTACAATAATACATATACATATTTTCAACAGAATTACATTTACAGAAATGGGGCAAACTGGAAGTACAGTTGGGCAACCTAATTTAAATGGTGTACTTGTCCCTGGGGGAAACACAATATTTTCCTAATTTTCAACCCCTGGTGTATGGATCTGATACTATCTAGTTTATATGTAATGTTTTTGCAGATATTCTAGCCGGGCACGATGTACATGATTCAACCACAGTAACAGATAGATTTGTGCCAGTCAATTTGCCAGAGGACATCTCAGTACATGGCCTCCGTATAGGCATTCCTATGGTACAGTTTCAAATCCATTACACCTTACATCTTGTAAATTATATTATATGTAGTATATGCATAATGTTGGTAGAGGATAGATTCTTTTGAAAACTGTGTCTGAATTCTCTTATTGCCTAAGATTGCAGATCAACTTTAGTCAAATTATTTCCAGGGTATTTAACCAGAATGTTTTTATTGCCATGTTTCTGGACTTTTGACATGCAATCTGATTTTCAGTTTTTGATTTAGTGATGTTTTGTGGTGAAGGGTTACTGATCAGTCACCCTCATCTATTCAGTACATTAATCCATGCCAGCCAGCATCCATGATTATGAAGCTAGTTATTACTACACATACAATGTATGGTGTCATTGCAGTGATACATTTGAAAAAATTACCTCTTGGCATGCTTGGTCTGCATATGGACATTTTCTATGAGAAAATTTAAATTTTCTTCAACGAACTTGTTGACTTTAGTTAAGCAGTACTTACATGTATTAATCCTAGACAGTTGCTTACATGTAAGTGTTATTAACCCTTTAACACTCATGTCAGCCAGAAATGGCTTCTGCGATGGTCTTGAGAAATGTTCATTTGCGGACCAAGAGAAGACTATCTTTGAAAATTTACCACTGAAATGACTGGCTCGATAACCGACATTTTCTATGAGAAAAATAAAATTTTCTTGAACAAGTTCGAAGGTTAAAGGGTTAATCCTTTCAATCATGTATAAGTATCTCAATCCAAGGCAGTGGTAAACTTTTGAATATTTTGAAAATACATGTAGATTAATTGAAAGCTGTTGGTGAATGGCTTCAAGTCAAAATTTTCAAAATAGTCAACAGAAATCATATATATGTAAAGGAAAACGTTGAATTTTTTGAATTTATATGTTTTCGCAGGATTGGATAGCTATAAGTAATCCAATATAACTAGCAGTTGGCCATCTTAAATGGACCTTTCCATTTTAACCATTCATCATATGACATAATAATCAACTACGTGACGTGTAGGGTGATGTCATAATCATTACATCATGAATGATTCGATTTAGTCCGTCTTTAATGCATAATAGTCCGACACGTACGGATTATGTCTTTACCATTTAATAAACAATCGGTTGAATATTTTGAAACTAATTTGACTGGACGCTATGGCAGCAACAGCACCCAGTTAAATTAGTTTCAAAATATGTAACAGCTTACCTGTATAGTATTCTGGAAATTGAGTCGGGGAATTAAGGGATCGATCGATCCCAACATGGGTGAGGTGTGGGTGGAACTTAGCTAGAGATGGGCGGGGCATAGCTAAAACTGGAAAGGTCCATTGTGTTTCCTGTGATGACTATAAATGTTGACCAGTTGCCATAGTCAGAAAACAAAAAATAGCCATACATGTACATTCGAAAAAAATTAATTAAATTTCATAATCTTAGATATTCGGTTATATTATGTAGATTTATCATAATGCCATGAATGTAGGAAGCAACTTGTACATGTACCCCCAGTCAAATTAATTTCAAATGCAAATTTGCAGTATTTCTCCTGCTAAAAATTTTTTTTCATCTTTGGTCTGTATGGGATAAAGGTTTCAAATCAGTTGCCATAGAAATGGCAGTTTGGCGATTGGTGGAGTGTGGTTCTTGAATACAGGTGATTTTGTCGGTTTTTGTAGGTTTAACTAATTCTACATACTTGGTTTTGTACTTATAATGTAGCCCAAAATTATTTAATAATCTTGGCTATTCTATTATATATTAAGGAATATCATGCACCTGGTACCTCAGAAGATGTGATCACTCACTGGAGGCGTGTAGCAGACATGTTTGAAAATGCTGGTGCTCGGGTGTCACAGGTGTCACTTCCGCATACACAGCATTCTATCAAATGTTACACAGTCCTGTGCTATTGTGAGGTGGCATCTAATATGGCAAGATATGATGGCTTAGAATATGGTGAGTTAGTTACTTGTCACATGCACAGGCTGTTAGACACTCAGGGGTGTGGGGGGGGTGGGGGTTGTGGGTGGGGTAGGGGCTGTCAGCAACAGCTCCCAGTTAAATTAGTTTCAAAATATCAAACAATGTTTATTACACAATAGAGTCACAAAAGACATTCAATTCATATACGTTAGTGACATAGTTTTTTGTTGTTGTGTGTCAGAGCTAACTAGTGACATAATGGACCTTTCCTGTTTTAGGTATGCCCCACCCATATCAACCTAAGCAGTTAGCTCCACCCACTCCTTGCTCGTGTCAGGATCGATCGATCTCTGAACTCCCTGATTATCAATGTCCATAAAACTCTACAGGTAAGCTGTTGAATATTTTGAAATTAATTTGACATGGTGCTGTTGCTGTCTATGACCGCAACAGCGCCCAGTCAAATTAGTTTCAAAATGTTCAACAGCATGTTTATTAAATAGTAAAGACATACATTTGTACAAGAACTATGCATTGCCCGTCACCAATTATGCGTTCTTGACGAACTTAGCTACATTATTCATGATGTTATCGATTACGATGTCATCTTACACGTCACAGTTAATTATGACGTCATATGATGGATGGATAAACTGGAAAGGTCCATTGATTATGATGTCAGCAGATACTTGAGTGACAGATCAGATCCCGTCCACATTTTCAAGATCAACAACTCACTTCTGCGCTTGCTTATCCATGTACTTTAAGTAAATACATATACAATACTGACATTTAATGAATGATTTTAGTTGTCATAAAACTTCTTTTTGACTGATATCTTACAATATATCAATATCCTATATGAGATTCTTTAAAGAAATTTTATTGAAATTTTTAGCCCACCTGTCCCAAGGCACCAAATGAATTTATGCCGTGGCAACCGTCCATCCATCCATTTTCAATCCATTTTTCTTTAAGTTTAAATCATTAACCTCTTGACGAATTTTAATCATACTTGACTTGAAATTTGGTTAAACAATTCTGAAAATGTCCAGGAAATTGTTCCAGTTTATTTACAGCCCAGGTCACATTATTCCTGATTAACCGCATGTTATATTTTAATAAAACTTGCCTGGAATGATCATATGGTTGTAGGCTTCAGAACCTAGAACTCTATAAACTATCTGGTTGATCATTTTGTATTGTCGGAGACTCAGCAAATGGGCTAAAAATGGCGTGTCTAATTTTAATCAAACATTGCTGGAAGAAGCTTGGGGTGGCTTACCTCTTTAGCCCTCACATTTTTTCAAGAAAAGGTCAATTTTGAGCCAGTCATTTCACATCAAGAGTATACTTACCTCCCTAATACTTTTGATATTGCTAAATATCGGCTTTCACTCAATAAACACTCAGATTAAAACAGTTAGGTGCCCCTACTGGGCAGGGAGTCAGAGCGTAGTCTGGCGGATGCCAGCCCCACCACCGCGCATGCGCAGACTAGCACTTCCTCTTTGCTAATTTATTGGCAGAGAGTCTACACATGTTTTTGTGCTAGAGCTTTTCTTTACTCAATTCATAGTCTTTTTGTGTGAATTTGGAAGTGATTATCCCTGATAAAGATGGCAGAAAGGATGACTTCACCAGAGGAGGGCCCAGGACCTTTAAATCAGGTGACTTCTAGTAAAATTAGCGAGTTTTTCTCCCGGTGTAATGTGTTTCCGGGACTCGCGTTTACCGTGATAAGCGCCTTGTTTAGTTGGTTTATTTCAACTAGGTGCTATATAATACTAATCTCTCTTTGTGTTTATGTCCACAGGTCTGTGTGACGATATGTAATGGACATCACATCAGCAGAGGGTTTGTTTCTCTCCACCATGGTTCCATTTCCTACTAATACTGTTAGGTTATCTAACCAAAAATTTTATGTCCAGTGAGTCGGAGGCCTAGTATAAAGGTCTTCTCACTTTGCCCTCTTGATCCAATTCCTTCCCCTATAGGTGGAGAGAGTTAAGAGGCGTTCAGTTGGTGGAGTGCTCCAGTTCATCACGTTGGATGGTTTGTCTATACAAAGTGTCAGGTATCTAATTATTGATATGAGGTGATGTTAATTATTTAGAGAGGAAAGGGAGATAATTAACAGTATTTGCCATTGTTATCAGTATATATCTGATGGTTGTGTAGTCGAAATGTCCATTCTGCACATGTTCTGGTTAGAGATACAATTCGTCCTTGCACTTGGATGTTTGTTGGGGATCGATTTTTTTCCTGTCATAGGATTAATGACGTCATAATCAGCCTTGCTCTTTATTAACAATTAAAGTTTGTCCAAAGCTGGTTTTCTGATGAATATTTATCTTTATGATCATTTCCTTCTCTTGAGTTGGTGAGTTTCTGAGCTTAACTAGATTGCTCATACTCCTCGTCCTTTGCCCTGTTTCAGAGACCTGGTTGTGCGTCCTGTGGACGGTTTTTGAAGGACAAGTTTGTGCCTCATCTCTGTTATCAGTGTAGCCCCTGTGGTCCCTTGCTTAATTGCGAGATATGTAAGCACTGGGGGGGTGCGAGCTAATGTCCGAATTCTTGTGCTTGCAGGCGAAGGACAAGGTGGTGGAGGAGGAGAAGAAGAAGCAGAAAAGAGAGGGTGTGAGTAAGAAGGGTAAGAGGAAGGCCTCGTCCGCGGTGGACATGGAGGCCTTCCGGACCGAGATGTTGGGAGAGATGAGGAGGACAATAAAGGATTTGGTTCCAGAGTTGCTTCGTGGCATGCTTCCTGGACCAAATCCTTTGCTGTCCTCATCATCTGCTTCGGAGCAGGTAATCCCCACCTCTGAATCACCTTTCCTTAGTACGCTTCCGTTGTTCGAAGATTCAGAGGTGGCCCCATTAGAGGGGGCATTCCATGACCCTGGCAGCAGGCTTAGTGCCGCGCCGAGGGGCTGTGGACGGTTGTCGCTGGAACCCGCGGGCTGCTTATCAGTCCAGGGGTATCCGCACGCCGCGGGTGCCAGTACCTCCTATGGCACCTTCCCTGGCCAGTCCGGGTTAGCTCTCTTTGCTGACCCGGAGTCTAATCTGTCTGGCCAGGAGGATGAGGATTACCTGTTGGGGTCGCCGTCTGAGGACGTGGCCATGGATTATGACGTCTGTGCACCCCTCGCGGGGAATACAGGCGACTTATTCCACGGTTCTACTCATGCAGGGCTTGCCGAGAGTGTCGCTGGTGCTGGCCGGGGCCGTGGTGGGGCGGTATGTGCCCCGCGCTTTACCACGGCGCCTGCTCCTGGTCAAGCCAGTGAGATTAGCATGCCGGTGTTGTCAGGCCCGCATGCTCTCCCTGGCTTGCCAGGGGTATCAGCGTATCCGCCGTCAAGCTCTGTTGCTTGCGCTCAGGAGGAAGACGAAGGCCCCCGTCTTGTAGAGCGCTCGCAGCTAGCCACGGAGGAGGATTGGTCTGACGCTTGCCAGTGGTTGTTGAGTGTTAGACCAGATCTGCCCGTGGAGCAGTCGGCTAGCCAGCGTGACCACAGGCCGTGGTTAGCTGGTAAGCCTACTGCTAATGCTATGCCTTCTCTGCCGCTGGCAGAGCATGTCGTTGACATGTTCGAGGCGGCGGAGACGTCCATTAAGTCGAGTGGACGTCTCGCGAAGGCCCCGCGCGAGGTGGCCAGGCGTTGCCGCATCGTGCCCCTGGATTACCAGCGGTACGGTGTGGTACCTAAGCCGAGCGTGGATGACCGCGCGGCTTTGGGTGAGGATGCGCGGCCAGGCTCCAGTTCTGACACGGGAGTCTTGTGTTCGAACGCGTTGCGTTCAGCAAATACCGCGTTGCGTGATGCGGAGGAGAGTGGGAGGGCTTCGATTGCCGCTCTGTCCCACGTCTCCCAGCTGTTACAAGGGGTAGTAACAGCATCCGCATCGCGCCAGCCAAGTCCGGTCACAGTCCAGCGAGCCATCCAGGATGGTATCAACCTGGCTCTGGACTGTATGACTCGGGCGGTGGCCTTGGACAATCTGTGCCCATCCCAGAACCTGTACAATAGGCTACTGCGTACGCCTATGACAGGTCCTGGTCTCTTTGGAGGTGAGGGATGTAGGCACCTCCAGGAGACGGTTACTCTGGTAAATAACCAGAGGGCGCTGCGCGAGCAGTTTGAGGTGCTTCGTCGTGCTAACGTTCGCGCCGCACCCCCTGCGTATCGTCCCCTGCAGACTCGAGGTGGTGGTGGCCAGGTCAGAGGCCAACCACCATCGCAGCGTCGGCCTCGGCCGCGTGCGATTCGGCCAGCAGCGAGGGGGGTGCGGGCTCCTCAGGCGCAGTCAGCCAGGCAGCCGCCCGCGCACCGAGGTGCGCGCGGTGCTGGTCGTGACGCGCGAGGATCTGGGCGTGGTAATCGTTCCTGATGGGATGGTTACCGCGGTGAGAACCGCTCCGGTGTTTCTGGCAAAGGAGACAGTGCCGCTCTTGCACTCCTTATGTCCACCTCTATCCCTAGGTGGACCGGTGGGAGGCCGGCTAGCCGACCACATGCAAGAGTGGGAACGGTTAACTCAGGACCGTTTAGTCTTGCGATGGCTTTCAGTCGGGTATCATCCCGATTGGATGACAGGCCCGCCATCGCGACTGTCTCTAGTGCCGATCTGGACTCCAAATCCGAGAGATCCAGAGCAAAGGTTGTGTATCGAGGAGGAAATAAATTCCCTCATACAAAAAGGAGCTATTCAGCCGGCACAAAGGTGTCCGGGCTTCTATTCAACCCTGTTCATAGTAACAAAAAACACCGGAGGGTGGAGACCAATTCTCAACCTCAAGCCATTGAACAAGTTCATAGAGACGCCCAGTTTCAAGATGGAGACTGTGCGCTCGGTGTTGGCGGGGTTAGAGAGGGGAATGTGGACAGCGTCGATAGATTTGAAGGACGCTTATTTCCACATCCCCATACACAGGAGTTTCCGTCGCTTCCTGAGATTTGCATTCCAGGGCAGACAGTGGGAATTCAGGGTGTTACCCTTCGGAATTTCCACGGCTCCTCGGGTTTTCACCCGTGTGGTTCTTGCGATCACCGCATACCTCCGCAGGAGAAGCATAGCAGTCCACACGTACATAGACGACTGGCTGTTGAAAGCGCACACCCAGGAAAGTTTATCGGCCAGTCGGGAGATTGTTTTGAAGACTCTCACAGACTTGGGCTGGATGATCAATTTCCCAAAATCAGAGCTGACTCCATCCCAGAAGTTTGTTTACCTGGGGATGTTCTTCGATCTAGAGTCAGGATATGTTTTTCCTACTCAGGAGAGAGTTCAGAAACTCATCTCATTGATTCAGTCAGTGTGCGACAGTCGTCATGTCCTGGCACGGGTTTACTTGAGAATGCTGGGGTTGATGGTTTCATTGGAACCAGTCATTCCTCAGGCCGCCTTACGCAGGCGGCCGATCCAGTTATTTCTCATGACACAATGGACCCAGAGTACAGGTTCGCTGGACTCGAACGTGTCAGTGTTGGCGCCTCTGATTCATCACCTGCAATGGTGGTTGGACACAGAGAATCTCTTGGTGGGGGTTATGCTAACCCCTCCCCACCCTCAGGTGACTGTGTATACAGATGCATCGATGGAGGGCTGGGGAGCTTGCCTGGAAGAATCCACGATATCAGGGCTTTGGAATCTGGAACAGTCAAAGGAACATATAAATCTACTGGAGCTAAGAGCAGTAGTCCTGGGCCTGGAACATTTCTTACAGAAAGTTCAGGGCAAGATTGTTCTTATTCGTTCAGACAACTCAACAGTTGTGACTTACATAAACCGCCAGGGCGGAACGAAGTCGCCCAGTCTCTGTATGATGACATGGGGACTGCTTTGTTGGTGCCTGGATCACCAGATTACCTTGAAAGCAGTTCATATTCCGGGAAGGTTAAATCTGCTAGCAGACTCATTGAGCCGAAGGATGAGTGTTTTACCCACGGAATGGCAACTAAATCAATGTGTGACGGATCGTCTGTTCGACCATTGGGGGAAACCCAACATCGATTTGTTCGCGACGAAGAAGAATGCGAAGATGACAACGTACGTCTCTCCGATTCCGGATCCAAGCGCTTTCGCAACAGATGCGTTAGCTATCAGCTGGGGGAGAATGTATGCATACGCATTCCCCCCAGCAATCCTGATTCCAGGAATTCTTCAGAAAATCAGACAAGAGGAATGCCAAGTGCTTCTGATCGCCCCGGATTGGCCAAGCCGATCATGGTATACGGATCTGCTGGACCTTCTGGTCTGCAATCCGGTTCCTCTGCCTCTGATGGACGACATTATCTTCCAGGGCAAGGCCCTTCACAACAATCCGTCAATGTTCAGATTGACTGCATGGATGTTGTCCAGGAATCTAGAATTAAGGAGGGCTTTTCTGAGCAAGCAGCCATGTTTATGGCCAAAGCCAGGAGGGGGTCAACCTCCAGAGCATATAATTATAAAATCAACAGATTTGCAGAATGGTGCTCAAAAAGATGTATTGATCCAATGGATTCATCTATTCAGGTAGTAGCTGATTTCCTCTGTCACCTGTATGATGCCTATAGCCTCAAGCCTAACTCTATTGCTGGTTATAAGTCAGCTTTAATGTCTGTTATTCCTTGCTTGGCTAAGAGGGGAAGTGATGAAGTAAATACATTAAATGTATTAATTAAAGGCATGGGCAATCTAAGACCAAGGAATCCCCCTGTGATTCCGTCTTGGAGTTTATCGCTAGTCCTTCAAGTACTAGGTGATAAGCCTTTTGAACCACTTAGTTCCATTTCTATGAAACTATTAACACTGAAGACTGTGTTTTTAATTGCTGCGGCCTCGGCTAGGCGTAGAAGTGAAATTCATGCCTTATCAGCCGAGGATGACCGTTTTGTGGTTTCAGGGGAAGGCCTTAAGCTGCTACCTAGGAGTAATTTCTTGGCTAAGAATCAGTCGTTGAAATATCCAGGTCAACCTATTGTTTTGCCTGCTTTAACTAGATATGATCCTAATTCTAAAGCATGGTGTCCCGTCCGGGCGCTTCTCCGGTACAAACAACGTACATCGGAGTGGCGCACCGACCAGTCGGCGTTATGGTTGTCATATATTGAACCCCATGGCAGGGCTTCTAAGGACACCATTTCCAGGTGGATTGTAGAATGCATTCTGTTTTGTCATAAATCCGCCACCGGGAAGCAGGTTGACACAGTGTCCGCGGCGTAGTGACATCCACTGCCCTATTTAATGGGGTCCCTGTGGATGATATTATGTCGGTGGCTCAGTGGCACTGTTGAGTCAAGTTTTACAGACCATTATCTCCGTGACACCTCTAATCCTCTCACCTTGTCGATTTTGAAAAAATAACTAGGCTTATATTTTTGATGAGGTTTCCTCATTGCTTATATATTTCACAATTAATTTATGGAAACAACCACTTTTTTGGGACTGCATCATTCTTCACCAATGGGAAGATGATGTCAGCAGCCTTTTCAACAAGGTCAGTCTTGTGCATGGGTTGTCCATTGTTGATTGTCTTGTCACGTTACCCGTTATTAATATGATGGTGGTTTTGTGTATTTATGTGGTTCATTGTTGAGAGTATACGAAAAGGGAGTTTTTTCGTCTCTGTCCTGTAGTACATGGCACTTGTACGTAGAGAGCGTATAGGACATTGAGGTCATTCGACTCTTCCTCCCAGGAAGGAGGGGGGGGGGGAGCGCATATGACATTCGGTCATCTCTCATACGTTTTTTCGTACAGTTTCAGAAGTTTAAGTGCCTTAAACGCAGAAAAGCGTATAGGGATGAGCTGGTCTTTTGACCTCGCCTCCCTCCCGCCGAATTCACTGTCGAATTCTGGCAATATCAAAAGTATTAGGGAGGTAAGTATACTCTTGATGTGAAATAAACGAAATCAAGGATTTCTTTTTTCACGAGAGAGTTGATACTTACCTCCCTAGATACGGACCCGGCCTCTCCACCCCACAGAGGCTCGGTCTTCAGGCTCTTAATAGTTGCATGTGTATCAGCCAATAAATTAGTCAGACGAAGTGCTAGTCTGCGCATGCGCGGTGGTGGGGCTGGCATCCGCCAGACTACGCTCTGACTCCCTGCCCAGTATGGGCACCTAACTGTTTTAATCTGAGTGTTTATTGAGTGAAAGCCGATATTTAACAATATCAAAAGTATTAGGGAGGTAAGTATCAACTCTCTCGTGAAAAAAGAAATCCTTGATTTCGTTTATTCCACTGGTAAATTTTGAAAACTCATGGTCTGCAAATGGACATTTCTCAAGATCACTGCAGTAGCTGTTTTTTGGCTAGTTTGAGTGTTATAGTGGTCACGTTAAAATTTCATTCGTTGCTTCAATACGTTTACACTACTGCAGTACCAGATTAGCGACACATGCTCTTAGGTCTCCCTGTTTATTTTCAGGCTTAAGATGTGGAAGTGAGGAGTCAACTGAAGCCCTGTATTCATCGACTAGACACCATGGATTTAACGACACTGTACGTGGAAGAATACTAGCTGGAAATTACTTCCTACTAAAACGGTAATCAGTTGTTAATTTTATCTTTACATTTACCTACATGTACACCACTCCTACAAGCATGAGGCAACAAAGTCTCGACAATGTATTCAAGCATACCTGTAGATTTTATTTTAAATTTATTTGAAATGTGTTAAACTGTATACTGTACATTTAAAGAATTTAAATTTATCAGATTGTCATTTGTTTGTTAATTTTCTAGTATCCTTATACAATCAAGTGACCAGCATGCAATTTTAATGGTCAAGCCTGTAGTGGTCTGTAGAGATGTCAACTTGCAGGCCAAGACAGGACTATTTTAATCATTTTTCCACTGTAATACATATAATATATAGTCATCTCTTAACCTGCAAATCGACATTGACTGAGCCAAAAATTTGAATTTTCTTACCTGATCTTAATTATTAAAGGGGTGAATCATGTATTTATAGGCTGCCTTATTATGTTATTAAAGGACTACTTGACTGATCTCAAATACAAGACCGGTTACTTTGTTTACCAGTAATTTATCACTGATAATAATTTGCTTTTGAACATGGCATTAATTAATGTTGACTTATGGAAGCCACCATCTCTTCTTAACCCTTACCACACTGATGTCAGGTTTTACAATTTTGAAATTAAATTAAAAGATGAACTGGTGTACATTTTTCAACAAATTTGGTGGAAGATGGTGCTGTCGAAGACAGCAACATCGTCCACCAAAATTGTTGGAAAATGTACGCCAGTTTCTTTGCTATACTGACACAGTAAAAGATAGAACATTGACATCAGAGTCGTAAGAGTTAAAGGGGAATGCAGAGAATGTTCACATCACGCCAAACGATGCCTTTGCATATTTTAAGTAAAATAAAATATACTGTTTGCATATTTTCCAATTCCTTGATAGTAAAATTTGCCACAGAAAGTAATTTTCTTCAATTTCTCATGAGCATCACTACCATATGAATGATTGTTGTGGTATGACATTATCACGTGGATTATAAGTGTGTTCAATGGGTTGTTTGATAATGGACATTTCTAGTTTTAGCTATTGCCCGCCCATCTCGAGCTAAGCTCCACCCACACCTCATTCGTGTTGACTGACTATCAACTTCCAGAAAACTATACATATAAGCTGTTGAATGTTTTGAAACTAATTTGACTGGGTGCTGTTGCTGCCTATGGCATATTTTTTAAATAGTAAAGACATGCAATTCGTACAACAACACATAGTCCATCACCAATTATGCATTCGTGACATACTTAAATACGTCATTCATGACATTTGATTATGATGTCATCCTACATGTCACATAGTTGGTTATGAAGTGATACGATCGATGGATAAACTGGAAAGGTCCATTGATAGCTCATACAGCTCATTCAGACACCACCATATTAGTGAGAGGCAAGAGAAAAACTGCCGCTTATTAAACTCAAATTTGAATCAGAGCTGATGTCACACTTCGTAACTGTATAAGACTTTGTAACTGTATAAGACGCTATAGTTTCTTCTAATCTGAAAACATTTATGGAGTAATCTGAATCCACGTGGTTGACGAATCACGCGATGACGTCGTTGTGAATTCTCTGGTGTATTAAAATTCATGACTTTAACTGAAATTTTAACAATGATAGAGTGTGAAAATCATTCGACATCTTTTTAATTAAATAAACTGTGATAAAATCTTATTTTTGGTGGTTTATATTGAAATATAATTCTCTATTGTAATCCCCTTTAGGCAATATTCGAGATAGAATAGAGAAAAATTCATTATCATGTAATAACTAACTGTTGAATAATTTAATACTAAATTGACTGGAAGTTGTTGCTGGTTTACAATCGTATCAGTAAAGGAACCACATTTACACCACATTACAGTGTGGCTAGACATGAGCGATCATATGATATACTGAACCATATAGAGGCTACTTCTGCTTGGTTCAAAATTAAATTATGGCGGCTTTCATTTTCTAATTGAGAAATGTATCAACATTCATCTCTTGAATTTAAACCTTTAACCATCAAATTTCTCAAAAAATGTCCAGTTGCAGATCTGCAAATGGGTATTTCTCAAGACCACTGCATAATAGTTTTTAGGCTAGCCTGAGTGTTAAAGGCTTGAGGCTAATATCTTTCTTTGACTTGGTGATAGAAATCTACAATCTACTACATGTAGTTTTTGCATGTATATTCTAACACCTGAATAGCTAGTATAATATGAGATGAATATTCGTTTAACCCTTGAAGGGTTATAATTGGTCAAGAAAATTAGGATATTTTCTTCTAGTAAATGTCCATTTACATCTCAAGCTAAGACAATTTATGAACATTTGCGGCTGGAATAACTGGCCCAGTCATTCCAGTGATAGATTTTTATAATTAGTCTTCTTGACATGTAAATGAACATTCTCCAAGGCCACTACAGAGTCTAGTTTTGGCTGGCTTGACCATAGGCGCTTTAATTTAACTAACTTCTCACGAATCCTGCTCTTCTTCGTAGGAACTATGAGAATTATTTTCTCAGAGCACAGAAGATTCGCCGATTGATAAGTGAGGATTTCCGCAAGGTATTTGACTCCGGTGTAGATCTACTTCTTACACCGACCACATTGTCAGATGCACAGAAATACTCCACCTTTATGCAGGAGGATAACAGAACACGCTCAGAACAGGAAGATGTTTATACACAGCCTGTTAATCTGGCAGGTATGTACGTTGTGCTCATTTCTAACGAAGCTCTGTCCACATAGTATACATGTTTCAAGAATAGACCTTTCCATTTTCAGATATGCCCCGCCCATCTCTAGCTAACCTCCAGCCACACCTCGCTCATGTTGGGATTGATCGATCTCAGAACTTCATGACTATTAAGTACCAGAAAACTATACAGGTAAGCTGTTGAATACTTTGAAACTAATTTGACTGGGTGCTGTTGCTGCCTATGGCAGCATCAGCATCCAGTCAAATTAGTTTCAAAATATTCAACAGCATATTTATTAAATACATGTAGTAGAGACATACAATTCGTACAACGTGTAGGACTATTAAGAGTTAAAGACTTGGCCAATATAATCATTTATAAAGTAATGATTATGACATCATCCTACACGCCGCTTAGCTGATTATGACGTCAGATTGATAGATGGATACTCTGGAAATGTGAATTGCGTGTGGTATCGATATGCAATGTACAAGTATATCGTGATTTTCTCAGTAATATCTTCATATCGCCGAGCTCTACCCCTGCATGGCATGTTATGCTTTTATCATGATGTTATGGAAATATAAACCTTGCAGAAGAATAATACATCGGTACGTTAGTAACATGTTTCATCATATTTAGAGGTGTACACATCTACCTCTGGCCATAGAGTATCAATCATATGAGATCAAAACCAGATGTCTGTGTCAATGCCCATATTAGTCTCTAACACAGACTTGCCCAGGAGAGTGACTCGCCCAGGAGAGTCTGTAAGCACCTGGTGTCTCAACAACTGTGGCTGACTCTTTTTATGACAATTGAATTCCATGTCATGGCAATATGACAATGCATGCTGTATTCATACCTGTGATTGGCTTTATAATAATGGATTCCTTACCATGATTGTGACATCACACATTAATATTTTGATGTCACACTACTGATATGACATCACATTCTATGTCTTGCGCCAAACTCAATCACGGTCTGAATTTGTTGACTCTGATTCAGGCAATGGACATTTCCAGTTTATCCATCAATCATACACATGTATATAACGTTATAATCAACTATGTGACGTGTCAGATAACGTAATAATCAATGTCGTAGATGTGTTCAGCACGAACGCTTAATTGATGACGGACTAGGCATTGATGTATGAATTGTACTTTACTATTTAATAAACCTGCTGTTGAATATTTTGAAATTAGTTTAACTGGGTGCTGTTGCCATTGTCAAACTAGCTTCAAAATATTCAACTGTTTACTTGTATAGACTTCTGGAAATTGATAGTCATGGAGTTCAGAGATCGGTTCCAGCACTGGCAAAGTGTGGTTGGAGCTTAGCTACAGATGTGTGAGACATAATTAAAACTGGATCCCTCCATTTGCAGTCCCACTATGGAGATATCCTGGCTGCCAAATGGGCTGGTCTACAAAGTGAAATTTGTCTAACAATTTACATGTCTGTTGATGTCTGCATTTTCATGTGTTCAATGTTTCTGTAGCTATTGAACTCATGATACTATGTCGTATGTATACACCTGTGCAAAAGTTAAGCACCACCCTATTTTTACGCACATGCGAGGGTATATTCATGTGCTATGAAGAAAGCAATAGCATAAACATTTATGTACCCATCCATCTTAGTGCAAGAGGTAATAATGCAACTAGAGGAATGCTGATTATGATGGTGGGGAAACACTGTATGTTTTTGTTTGAACTTGAAAACGAGGCCTGAATATGGTTACGTTGACACAACTGACAACTATTTCCCTACAGTTGACACACGTGGCTAGATTGTCATTAATGGTGTCTGAAAACGAAGTTTAACATCTGTGCACGAGTTTGAGACTGTCATTATTAATACCGGGTATATCCACCTTGTGCCTGGATGACGGCCTGGACACGACGTCTCATGCTGGTCACCAACCGACTGATACGCCATTGTGGTATTCGTTGCCATTCAAGATGGAGTGCGTCTGTTAATTCCTGTAGGTTCTGCACAGGAGGATCCCTCCTTCTCACCATGTTTCCCAGAACGTCCCAGATATGCTCAATATGGTTCATGTCAGGGCTCCTAGCTGGCCATGGTAGGGTTTCGATGGCATTCTGGCGGAGTTATTCATGCACAGCTCTAGCACGATGTGGTCGGGCGTTGTCATCCATGAATATAGGGTGGGTTCCAGGTGCATGATTTACAAAATGAGGGACCACAACTCTATCCAGTATGGAATCTTGATATCTTTGTCCATTTAGTGTTCCAGGTACAGTCAACAGATCCAGCTTACAATCAAATGAGATGCACCCCCATATCATAACGGAACCTCCACCAAATGGAACTTCTTCCATGATGTTACGTTGGTCGTACGCCGTGCGTCTGGACCTCCATACACGAGTTCGACCATCTGTGGCATGAAGCAGGAACCGACTTTCATCGGACCAGTGTACCCGTCTCCAGGATCTCATGTTCCAGTGTCTTCTTTCGGTGCACCACCTCAGACGCTCCTCTTTGTGGTGTGCAGTGAGGAGAGGACGTCTGACAGGTCTCCTAGCTTTCATGCCAGCAGCATACAGTCTCCTTTTGACGGTAGACATTGACACTCTATTGCGCGTTTCCCATTGCTGGCTGAGCACTCTGCTGTTGGTGAATGGAGATTTCCTAACAAGGCGTACTAGGGCTCGATCATCACGGGCAGTAGTCTTCTTCGGTCTTCCAGATCTAGGCCTGTCCTTCACCTCGTTAGTTTGCCCATGTTTTGCAACAAACGACTGATTACAGTATGGTTAATGTTCAGCTGTCTGCCAATCTCTCTGCATGACATACCAGTGGTATGCATGCCTATGATTTGCCATTTCACACGATCACTTAACCTTCGTCTTGCCATAGCGGTTCACAATCAAGTGCTAATTCTCTCTGTACAAATAAACCACGGTCATGAACACAAAATTCCTAATCTTGTCGCCTAAATCTGTATGTAATGTTCTACACCTCAAACTGGACTTTTACATAACTAAACACGTGTGCTGTTTCCCGCCACGCACGGACATCAAGTGGCGTGAAGTCATGCATGCATGTGCATTTCGTACTTGGAATTATGTCAGCTAACGCGGGGACAAAAAGTATGGCAGCCTATTTGTACCATAATGTGTCTACGTTCTATTGTTTTTGCTGGTGCTTAACTTTTGCACAGGTGTATATATAAGATACATAAATGTTATATGTATAAACATAACATTATAATAAATGTTATATGTCAAGGGTCCACCACATCTTTGGTGGACGCATGTTTTGAACTGTTAAATTATTTATCTATTTGAAAATAAAGAATCTTGAATCATTAAACACATGTTGTTGATGTATTGTGATGGCGGGTTGTGTGGAGATTCCAGTCATTTAACCCTTGAATGGGAAATGTTAGTCAAGAAAATTAAGATTTTTTGCTTAGTGACTGTCCACACGAAAGTCAAGAAAAGACAGTTATCAACCCAGTCATTGTGGTGATAAATTTTCAAAAATAGTCCTCTTGATCTGTAAATGGACATTCATTTCCTAAGTCATTGTAGAGGATTTTTGGTCAATATTAGTCTAGAAAATTGAGATTTTTCACATCAAGAGTATACTTACCTCCCTAATACTTTTGATATTGCTAAATATTGGCTTTCACTCAATAAACACTCAGATTAAAACAGTTAGGTGCCCCTACTGGGCAGGGAGTCAGAGCGTAGTCTGGCGGATGCCAGCCCCACCACCGCGCATGCGCAGACTAGCACTACCTCTTTGCTAATTTATTGGCAGAGAGTGTACACATGCTTTTGTGTTAGAAACTTTCTATACTCTTTTCGAAGCTTTTTGAGACGGTTTGGTAGAAGTTTATCCCTGATAAAGATGGCAGAGAGAGTAACTTCGCCACAGGAAGGCCTTGGACCTTTAAATCAGGTGACTTCTAGTAAAATTAGCGAGTTTTGTCCCGTTGTAATGTGTTTCCGGGACTCGCGCTAAACGTGATAAGCGCCTTGATTAGTTGGTTTATTTCAACTAGCTGCTATATAAGACTAATCTCTCTTTGTGTTTATGTCCACAGGTCTGTGTGAAGAAATATAATGGACATGACATCAGCAGAGGGTTTGTGTCTCTCCACCATGGTTCCATTTCCTACTAATACTGTTAGGTTATCTAACCAAAAATTCTATGTCCAGTGAGTTGGAGGCCTATTATAAAGGTCTTCTCACTTTGCCCTCTTGATCCAATTCCTTCCCCTAGAGGTGGAGAGAGTTAAGAGGCGTTCAGTGGTGGAGTGCTCCAGTTCATCAGGTTGGATGGTTTGTCTAGACAAGGTGTCAGGTATCTAATTATTGATATGAGGTGATGTTAATTATTTAGAGGAAAGGGAGATAATTAACACTTTTTGCCATTGTTATCAGTATATATCTGATGCTTGTGTAGTCGAAATGTCCATTCTGCACATGTTCTGGTTAGAGATACAATTCGTCCTTGCACTGGGATGTTTGTTGGGGATCGATTTTTTCCTGTCATAGGATTAATGACGTCATAATCAGCCTTGCTCTTTATTAACAATTAAAGTTGTCCGAAGCTGGTTTTCTGATAAATTATGATCTTTATGATCATTTTTCCTTCTCTTGAGTTGGTGAGTTTCTAAGCTTAACTAGATTGCTCATACTCCTCGTCCTTTGGCCTTTTTCAGAGACCTGGTTGTGCGTCCTGTGGACGATTTTTGAGGGACAAGTTTGGTCCTCATCTCTGTTTTCAGTGTAGCCCCTGTAGTCCCTTGCTTAATTGCGAGATATGTAAGCACTGGGGGGGCGAGCTAATGTCCGAATTCTTGTGCTTGCAGGCGAAGGACAAGGTGGTGGAGGAGGAGAAGAAGAGGAAGCTGAAAAAAGAGGTTGTAAGTAAGAAGGGTAAGAGGAAGGCCTCGTCCGCGGTGGACATGGAGGCCTTCCGGACCGAGATGTTGGGAGAGATGAGGAGGACAATAAAGGATTTGGTTCCAGAGTTGCTTCGTGGCATGCTTCCTGGACCAAATCCTTTGTTGGCCTCATCTGCTTCGGAGCAGGTAATCCCCGCCTCTGAATCACCGTTCCTTAGTACGCTTCCGTTGTTTGAAGATTCAGAGGTGGCCCCATTAGAGGGGGCGTTCCACGACCCTGGCAGCAGGCTTATTGCCGCGCCCAATAGGGACCGTGGACGGTTGTCGCTGGAACCCGCGGGCTGCTTATCAGTCCAGGGCTATCCGTACACCGCGGGTGCCAGTACCTCGTATGGCACCTTCCCTGGCCAGTCCGGGTTAGCTCTCTTTGCTGACCCGGAGTCTAATCTGTCTGGCCAGGAGGATGAGGATTACCTGTTGGGGTCGCCGTCTGAGGACGTGGACATGGATTATGACGTCTGTGCACCCCTCGCGGGGAATACGAACACACGTGTCATGC